>JAMKCH010050139.1:0-22685 GCA_023653785.1 Ophioderma brevispina
TAAAACACCTGACATTAAAAGCCTCCAAATTAAACTGAAAAGACTGGGCCAGGACTCATCCGGTATGACATTGACATTTAGTGACCCACTTACATTTGACTTCTGGTGACCCCCATGTTCTCTTTTGGACCTCAAATGACCTTTGATCCATTTGATTAAAATCACATAACTTACTTTCACAACAACTACAACCTAATTATACTTTCTGCAATTGATGCTGACCACAAAACCTCAAAAGAACTGGGACGGGGATTCATGAGTACACACATTGACCTCAAGGCCATACCTGACCTTTGGACCCCATTTTTTTTGAAATTTGATACATTAAATCCACATAATTTGTATAGCTACGCACACTTGCTAAAAAGACCACTGGCCCCAAGGCCCAGGCGCTATTAAGTCATTGACGCTAATTAACTCTGCATGACCTTTGACCTCCATTTTGTCAATCTATAAACCTTCTACAATCAAATGCTTGTGTCTGTGAAAACCTAACTTTAAACAAACACTGGTTCAGGACTTTTGAGGTATTGGAACAGATGAACTCTCTGACCTATGTGACCTTTTGTTACCAATCTCTTCTGCAATATTCTTAGAATCATCAAACTTTGACATAAGAACTACTGGCACAAGACCATGGGGTTTTAATATTTCCTTTGATCTCTAATGACGTATGTACACTTCAGCCTATTTTGAAAAAATCTGTTAAAACACTTTCTAAAACGAGCTATAATCACCAAACTGCACATAAGAACTGCTTCAATCCGTTACAAAACCCCCCCCCAAATACACTCACACACCCCATCCCAACTACAACCCAATCTACGAACCAACATGATGGGCGGACGACTTTGTTAGTGAGCCACTTGTAACTCTTTGCACCTACTCGTATCAGGTGCCCCCTTTATTAAGTAATGGAATAAGCCCATGAGACAAAGTAGGTGTGAAGGGTGTAATATAATTATCCTTAACAAAGTTCGAGATCACTTATTAGAATTTCCTACCCCATCCTAATTAATCTATTTGCAATCTCAATTTTTTCAAATGCACAGACTAGTGTTCATGATGAATGAACACCATCAATCAGCAGTTTTCTTTGAGCTAAACTCCCAGAGTAGACATCCGTACGCTACAAATGAAAGCCAAAGAGACTCCCCCAGGCTTTGAATGTACATAAGTGCAGCCTAACTGAAAGTATTGTCTGGGCTTCCATGGACCCTGTCACATTTATTGGTTGGCAAGGTTTAGTTCTTCAAAAGGAATGTCATTCGCTGGGAATCCACGTCATGGTCCAGGCATTTCTATGAGTTGGGGGGGGGGGGGGAAGTCAGCTATTTGACAATTAGATCCTGAACCGTAACTAAGGAAATGTTTAGAATCACAAATGGCAATCTGTTATTTTACAGTAGTGCCTTGGCCCGAGGGAAATAATCAAGTTGTTAGTCTTCATGCCCCTCAAAACATTTTTTCTAGCAGCTTGCCCGCTGAGTAAATCAACCTAGGCCCCAAGTTAATAACACTTGTTTTAGATTTTGCCTTCCTTTTGTATAACGGTTTATATTTGAAGGAGTGAACAATACAGGCCGATTCTTACTCACGTGGTACCATATACTGCAGCTACCCCATGTCTACCGCGGCAGCTACTTCACAGTACAAACACTGGGCTTATTGCGAGGCGGTAGCTGCAGGCTAGGGCTTACAAGTACACCGTTATTAGGTAAACAGTAATTGGCTACTCTGCTGTACCTACCCCAAGGGCTACCCCGTAGTTGCCCACTAGGTGGAGCAGAAGGGATGTTGAGTAGGAACAGTACCAGATAGACACCGCACCAAGTAGCTACCCCCGGTACCACGCGGCCATTTTGAGAGTGGTTGAAAATTTCAGTGAAAATGGAGGGGCGCTATTACACTCGGGCTCCGTTGCATTTTTGAACGGTTTTTTTTTTTAGGAAAAATCATACGAAATCAAACGGGCATCATCAAAAACCCCCATATTCCGCAACATGTACTCTAAAAAATGCAAATATATGCCAAAAAATATAAAAAAAAACAAAAATTGGCCATGGGAAATACTGCGCGCGCTGAGAGCCGTGTAACCACGTAGCTACTCCACGACAGTGAAGACAGCCGCTGTGTGTACACTATCCGTCTATGCGGACAAAATCACGGAAATTCATGGCGGAGAGCTGACGTCTAGTGGGTAGGTAATTCATGTATACCTCGGTGTAGCTGGTGTTAAATACCCAGAAGAAATGGGTGTAGCTAAAGCATTTTCAGAAAACAGAAAAAGTGTGGCGCATGTTCTTATTTTTGGCAATTAGCTAGGTCCCAAGTCTTTTCTAAATGTAGCTCTGGCTAAAGCAATTGAACAAATGGGGAAAAATGCTTACAAAGCCAATACAAGTTGGGACTAGTCCATTATATGGTGCCCAAAGAAACATTTTACAAGCGAACAGAAGTTTTGTCAGTTCTTTAGTTAAGGGGCAATCTGTGCTATGTTGTGGATTGATGAAAGAAGTTCCTAAGTGGAACCTCCGAGATACGATGGACTGTCCACTTTTGATGCGAATCTCATTCCAAACCTGGATACATGGAGTTTTAGGATAATTATGAACATTTGAAAAAATATTATGAGAGCTGCTAGCACATTGACAGAAAAAGGGCAAGGCTGCTGAACTATGATAGAAAGACTTCTTAAATGTGTAGATGTTTCAGACTAAAAAGTGATGTAGGGTTATGAAAATGAGAATCCTATACTGATGTTTGGAAAGAGGGTTTTAAAGATGTTTTTCTATGATTGGAAAGGGTGCTGATGAATCAGAATTTTGGTGTAAAAACATCTGGGTAATGTGGGGAAAAACATTTTGTAAAATAAGGGGGTGAAGGTGAAATAGTACAGGGGAAAATTGATAATTCAAGTCAATTGTGTTAAAATGTACACAACTACGTGAAAATGAGCTAGATGCAGTCTGCAGAGGTATTGCCAATCGATTTTGCTGCTCTGTGGTCTGACTAATTTGTATCAATATTTTTATGCTTGTCCAAATTTCCTTGGATTTTTTATGGCACTTGGATGAACCTGTACCTTGGGTAGGAAGATAGGAAGACCGGGTATTAAGGAATTGAGGTCAGAGGTTAGCTAGGGGTCTTTTTTTTAAAAAGTTTAAACACAGAAAAATTTGATTTTTAAAAATCATGTGATCCTTACAGGGTGGGTGATATTGGATGTAGGGATTATGAAGTCAAAGGTCATCTAGGTGTCATTTGAAGATATGAACAAATTCTGCTATATCCACAAAAAAAATAACTTGGCCATGTACAAAGTTGTCAAATGATCCATTATGGAGGGGTTCATGTTGAAGAGTTAATAGGGTAACGGGTCAAAAATCATCCAAGAGTCTTTTGAGGTCACCGTTACTAAATGTTCAAATAACTTAATTCAGTGACATTTCACATTGCATTACAAACATTTGAAATTTTCATGGCATTCATGGTGGGGAGTGTTTGTCTCTGTTGTTTGTTGTGCAAAGTTTTCAATTATAGGCCCATAATAGTTAGCATTTCAAAATATATCAGCATAATCTTAGGCAAAAAAAATGTATTCAGTAGGGCTTACTGCATTTCGATGTTTATTTGAATTTACTAAGAAAATGTGCAATTTGTATAGACAAAAAACGTAACAGTAAGTGATCAAAATCAAACATTTGGTTTTTTGGAAAGGCGCAGTTCATGATCCCCCACACGCATTGTCACCTAAAAAAGTTGAGATTTTTTTATATCATCTGAACCTGGGCCTTAGTATCCATGTGGGCCAGATCATACATGCAAATTCGGTCGCATCTTAAGATATTTGAAATTTTGTTATTTCTGTCTTCAACGGACAGAAAATACAGCACAATAGCCTATGGACCGTGGGAACGAGCAATTGCCTCATAAACAAAACCGCAAAGATAGGGTCAGCTAAATTTTGAAAAAATAATAGCTCTTCTCAAGGATAAACAAAGCGATCGGAATAAAACGAAGTTGTTGAAATCACAAAATGCACCTTTAAAATCATTAATTTTGCCGCCAGATTACTCAACATATTGATTTGGCCAGTGCTGGGAAAATCCTTTAAAAAAATAAAAAGCAAATGTCACTATTTTGGTTTTGGATTACTACTGGGAACAAACTTAATTTTTTTGCCGTAGAATCACTTATGAAATGTGGAAGTTAACCACAATTTATTTCAATATATGGGGGATTTTGAATACATGATATTTAATAAAACAATAGCATCTGGCTTCATATTAAACTGGGTCAGGTGACCTTGTAAAAACATTTTCCAGTTCCCAGACGAAGCAATGCACTGGTCTGGTATATCTTAAATATCCAAGGGGAGTCTAATTCAGACATTTTTAATTGTCAATAACTCTGATTTGTTGTCCGAGTTGGTAGGATAAAGAAGTCGGAACATAGGTATCATGCTATGATCCTTTAACCAACCTTTCCTGTGACATCCAAGGTGCCGCCCTCTTTTATTTTTCAGTCAAAGCAGAACAAAAACTGTGATATGTTGCCAAATATCTTCTGCATGAGATATGAAGTCCTTAATTTCCCCATCACTGGTCGTAGAAAAGGATCCCTGATTTGTGTAGTATCATACTCCAGCTTAATTTTATAGACTCACGAATCATAGTGGTGGTAGTATTCAACCTCATGAATTTACTACCAAAATTGCATTATGAATTGTATAGGTATGTGACAGCAATATGTTTAACAAATGGTCTGCTGACATGCAAGAGGTAAACATCATGACTACTACTGCAAAACTATTCAAGAGGCCTAATACTGGTGATCGTGAATGTAAAAGGACGGTGTGAATTTTAAAAGCACAGGTGTGATGACACATTCACATTTATGTATAACCCCTTTCAAAAATCCCTCCCCCTCACTGTCCTAGGTTAGGTTGAAGAATCATTAGACCGTACAAAAATAAGCCTTGCCTCACAGAACATTACTGACATCTGGTGGTGATCACCACCTCTTGTTTTGCCCCTTGTACACAGGACCAAGTAATACCTCTTTTGAAAATTCCAATTGATTTTAAACCCGCCTTTTGATTTGATTAGTATTTTCGTAAGTGTTCCCACATGTTGCTGAGTGAGGAGAATCGGTAGTTGCAATCTGGCCTATTAGGTGGTGTGTAACCTCATACATGGATTATTATATCATACCAACTCAAGTATAGTCCCAACCATGGATGTATTCTTACCCCTAAGTTTTTGGGGAAATTCCAGAAAAAGTAGAGTAAATTTTGTCCCACTTATATTCCAAACCTTTTCCAAACGAATCCCATCCTCCCTATTAAGCATACCCAATTGAAGTATGCCTACCAATGGGGCTAAATGACTAATTGAATACCTGTGGAATACCCATGGTTATCACGATCATGCATGCAGATTGTCATATGCAGTGACAAATAAGATGTGTTATGCTTGTTAATTTTGTTGTTCTCTTACAGAGTTTTTGTCAAAAGTTAGAACATATTGGCATGCTGTTCTGTATGGTTGGATCAGACATTTAAAAAAAAAATCAGTTTTGATTTAGGGCAACAAGTGTGCTTGTTGTTCAGGCATTATTATATTTTTCAGAGTGGTTGACAAAATAATTAAGTAAACAAATAGAATATTTTCAATATACAAACGTGAATTAATTCAAACTGATAGAAAATAATTCATAAAGCCTTTCTGCAATCTGAATTGAGCACTTAGACTTGTGTCGGGAGCACCTGCTTTTATTTTCACCATACATTCACATCCAGAATATACTTAAAATTTGTATACCTGCCCTGAAAAGTATGGTATTAAAATTCACCCCAAAGTTAGGCAAGGGAAGGTCAACTTGATATTAGACAACTTAAGAGTGAGATTTATACCTGTGTGAAAAATGAAAAGTGGATTCTTAAATCATTTTCTGAACTAGAAAAATTCTACATCTACCTTAGATTTTTTGGCAATGATTCTTTCTGAAAGTGCAATGCCAAGATTTGTGACCGCTAAATACTGTTTTTACTTTTTTCCTGTTTCTTTTTACAGGCTTTAAGGATGGGACAAAAACCTTCAAAAGAATCAGTACTTGTATGAAAATATCCTAATATAATCCAGATCAACCCGAGAATATGTCCATACACAAACCAAATGGAGAAAGTATGGAACATGCAAACCAGGTAGAAGAATACCTTAACAGACATAGCAGTAAATGATTTACTTAGGTAGCACAGTTAGCCACATTACAAAAGTAATAATTCATTGTAAAGCATGCACAAAATGAAGGGGACAAATCAAGATTTATTATCATTTTGTCTCAGCCATTTCCACGGACGTTGAAATGGGGAAATCATCTGTACATAACTCCACTTAAGGTAGGATCATCAGTTAAAATGGTCTTACAGAAAAACAAATGACCATAATCAAAAACCCCAAATCAATTAGTCCAAACTTGACTATGGTAAGGATGGGACTTTCCTCCACATATTTGTGCATTTTCAAGACTGCATATTTGTTTTTAGGTTTTTATTTATAAAAAAAGAAAAATTAAAAAAAATTTACATAAATAATTTTTCCCAGCCTAAATAGAAGGTTCTTTTAAAAGCTGAAACTACATCCCAGGGATTGTGTATAACAAATACATAAAATCTCACGTTGGCTTTTTTGAATCAAGTGTTGTAATATTTTTAGCAAAAAATATTTTAGGAAAAATTAGTTAAGGAAAATTAAAAAACACCTATTATTCAAATAGAAGAAACACCCATCGGCCAAATCTACCTTGAAAAGTTTCTAAATTTGATTTCCTTTCATATGACCCCTTATTCATCACCAGGTGTGTAGTTTCTTCTAGGAAAATTATGAAAAGTGGAATACTTCATATTTCTAGAAATACTTTAAACAAAAAGTGTTTTTTGTTGCGACCACTTGTTTCTTTGGTTTTTTGATGGACACACTAAAATAAAAATTGTATGGATTTTTGATATTTCTTTAACCATTAAAACAAACACCAATCTTAAAACTTATCAATTACGTGAGAAATAATTGATAAGATGTTAGTGTTTCATAAAATTGCCCCATTTCTATACTGCCAAAAATCACCCCTGTACAAGTCTATGGGAAATTGAAACGCATTCGGGGACCATATCTCTGAATGTCCGTTTTTGAGAAAAATTAAAAATTTGGCAACCTGTTTCTTTCACAAATCCAACATTTCAGGAAAGTTCAACAAGATCCTGCTGGGTCACTAAGCCGTAGCCGAAATCCTAACCTTAAGATTCTCACTATTGCGAGTATTCCCTCTGTGATCATTTGGGACTTCGCTAGGTAGTAATTATTTTTGCCCCCGCCGAGAAGTTCGGGAGTGGAACTATAACATGTGCTCGTCCGTATTTCGTATGTCTGTATGTCCGTATGTCCTTGATACAAATGTTAACCCTGGAACATTTGGTCATCTCTTTTTTTCTCTTGGAATGAGCTAGAGTAGCCAACGTTGGTATATTGTAGGAGGGGAAACCCCCATACTCACCATGTTCATTCCCCCAGGTCCTCCCTGGGTCTGTCAGGGGGGTAGGGAAAAAGGTCAGGGAAAAAGGTCAAGGGAAAAGGTCAAATTGCACTGAAAATGTCAACATTGTGTACAATTTATCTGGAGTTCTGTACGGGCTACATAATGTAACTTGGTGGAAAGAAGCGGGTGGATGAGTTCTCAACCTGAGTAGATTTTTGGGTGTAAAATAATGCTAATTAAGTATCTAATTTGCATAATTTAATGAATTTTTCCCGCAAGGCTTGTGTACAACTTTTCTCGGGAGTTCTGTAATGCATATAAGGATGTAAACTTGGTGGCAGTAAGCGGGCTGAGGAGTTTCTGACCTGAATAAGATTTTGGTTAAATTTTTTTAGTTTTGGTTGTTACATGTGGTCATGTCCTTTGGGTTGCCAGCCTGTTACATTCTTGGAAAATTGAAAATATGTAAATTCAATGTTTCGCCGCTTTTCAGAAAGACCCTCTATGGGTCCCAATGTAAAATGTGGTGAGTTTTTTACAAGCATGATTTCTTCAAAAATATTGGTGCCAAATGAGTAAATATCATATTTTTTACTAAATTTATGGGAAATTTTTCAGGAATTTTTGCATGATGAATTTAATTTCTTGAGTCATTTTCTTGGTAACCATTTCTTGCAAGTTATTTTTGGCGAGCTCTTGTGGCCAAAATTAAGGTGGACTGGTGCAGTTTTAGTTGTTACTTTTGATCGCGATATTCGGCGTGGACATATTTTACGGCATCGCGTAAATTTTTCTTATTTTATTTAAATCGTTATTTATTCAGGAAAATTCCTTTCAATAGAAATGTATTGGTCTCCCAGAAGACCTGAAACAATAATACAGTAATACAAGTAGACAGAAAAATAAGTTTATGTAATAATCTTACATAACACATATACCCTGTATATGTGCTAGTAGATTATTTACATATATATATACAAATTAACACTGTCGCACTTTGAGATGTAGCAGGTACATCACACACACCCCCCCACCTGGTCGCATATACACACATAACATACACAACAAATTACACATGCACACATAACACAAGCATGCATGTACAACCTACACCACCCCACATTGCATTAAAACCAATCACCGACACCAAATTTCATATTACATAACACATAGTAAAGATTGGTAAACAGGATATCAATTGTGGTTATGGAACTTTTAAAAGTAACAACGCATGGAATCTAATTTACTTCGTGTACTTTGGTAGATTTTCAGAGTACAGCTGCTCTGTATTGGAATGTTTCTTTTAAACCAGCTGTGTTTATTCCATGATGATTATCAACATTTCTGAGCCTGACTACGTTGCACTTTAGCAATGTGTTGCACTGGTAAAGTAAAACAAAGGAGATATAATCCAGGAGCAATGCTTAAAAGGCTTTAAAAGTTAAAATAAAAATTGATAATTCCATCTTCTCCTCATATTAGTCCAACCAATGTCTTTCATCATTTTTGTCCACCGAAGTTCAATGTCTGCAACAAAGGAACGGGCAATCTGTTTTGCAAAATTTGAGATCATTATGGGGTTGCCAGTTTGAAATTGGACCAAACATAACTGCAGTAGTCAAAATGAGGAAAGACCCAAGGCTTTGTCAAGCAAGTGACTGTAGTCTTGAGGAAGATAATGCTTAATTCTCTCCAATTCAAAACACTCACACCAATTCCGCTTGGAACATTTGAACAACATAATCGGCATGATTGCCCCACAATAAATACGGATCAAAAATAACACCCCAGTACGGGAAAACAATAGATAAAATAATATAAATAAAAAAAGTAAAAAAAATATTTTTATAATTATTTAGGTCTGTTGATTTTCCAAACAACATGAATTTATTTTGTTTATGTTCAGGTAAGTTTTATTTGATTGAACCAATTAGCCATTTTAGTCCAGTTAGTGTTTAAGCCATTTTGCCAGGTGATTGGGTCAGATGAAATGACTAAATGGTAGTGTCCCATCTGCATACCTAAAACACTTTGCCAGAAAAACTGATTCAAGTAAAGAATTCACAAAAATTATAAATAAAGAGGACCAGAATTGATCCTTGGGGTTCCCAAGATCAATATTCTTAAATCTGACGTAACAGAATTAATATAACACATCTTGTGATCTATCTTTTAGATAAGATAAACCAATTTTACTGCATACCAGTGATACCATACTTCTTTAAAATTGTACTAGAAGTAGATTAGAAATTTACAGTATCAAAAAGCATTCTTTAGATCTAAGAAGAAGATCCTGGTTAATTTCCTATCATTTATGTTAGTAAGGATTGATCATTACATTTAAAAGAGTAGTAATTAGTACTGGTTCCTTCTAAACCTGACTGACATTTGATTTAAAAGTTAATTATAGTAAGATAGGTAAAGCTGAGCATGTACAAGCACGCTCCAAGAGATTTTTGATCAAATAGGAAAACAGAAATGGGCCTATAGTTGTTAACCTCACTTTTGTCACCCACCTTGAAGATTAGAGTGTAACCTTAGCTTTTTGTCCAATCAGTGGGAAACTGAAGTGAACAAGAAAGTTTACAAATATAGCAAGTGGGTAACAAATGAGTGGTGCTGACAACTTGAGGAGTTATACAACATTATCAATACCTGTAGCTTTATTATTAGAAAAGTTACAGATCTGATCAAATACAAACACGGAGTTTAATATCAAATTGAAATTAGTTGTAATCTCGGTTAGAAGTAAATTATCACACTAATTGATTATTATTATTATTACTAGTTTAATTAAATTTATTGCCCAAAGTTGTACCTCCAGAAGTGAATACACATTTAATTGATCTGCAATCTCCTTATCATCACAAGTAAAACCTGAAATTGTTTTGAATATTAGTTACCATGTGATGTAATTCTTGGAATTAATTTCTTAAGTACTCCCCAAAGTTTCCTAGAATCATTAATTATTATCATTACTAGCCTTATTACAGTAGTTCTTTTTCAATGATTTTTGTTAAGTTATTACTTGGTTTTCTTACACTGCCTAGCCCATTGCCCCAGTCATGTGATCATTTGTGTATGATGAGCCTTTGAGAAAGTAGTGGGCCCCTGTCTTTGAAGTTTCATATATTTGCTTGTAATCCACTCAGGAAGTGAGCCCTTGACTCTCTTCTCCTTCACAGGACAATGTGTATCACAAGCCTTTTCAAACAAGTTCCCTAAAGTGCATTAAGCATTGTCAACATCACGCAATGTTCACCAGTGCTCCAATTAATTTTTCCTAATTGTATCAACAAAATCATTATCATCAAGTTTTTTAAAGCCTCTTGATTCACTATCTTAGGATGGTACTTAGTTTTTCTTATTCTTACGAGTTTAAATACACTGATGAGTGGTCAGATATCCCTACACGTGAACACCATAAGATGACTTTTTATCTGGTTTGGAAACAAAAGCCAGATCAAGAATGTTTGGTAGTTTCAGTTATTCTAGTTAGTCATGCATGCGCTGCTTTCATATTACTATGAGACAAGAGTGTTATTTTATTAGAGTGTAGGTGTCTTACATAAATCTAAGTAAAATCCCAACAATAATACATCATCATAGTCGGAGGTGGTGGAGTTTGGAAAATTGAATCTAACTGTCATAATCACAGAAAGTCAGGTGGTCTTATAAACGTACCAGAAGACATACGAGTCCGCCTTGTATTGCATCCCATTGAAAAGACTGCTTTCAAGAAAGATTGCCACTTTCAAATTCTTGTAAGAATCCACACCTGTTTGGGCTGGTTCGGTCGGCAACCAGCAGCATCCAGGCTGTTTTGAATAGTATGCAAAGTAGAGTTCATGAGAGACGAGAGTTACATTTGACATCCATTGAGCACACATGAAAGATGGTGCATGTGCACTTGGTGACACTAGAAAGGTTAGAAACTATGCATCATTCTATTTACGCTCCTTGGCCATTGTTCAGAATTTTAACTTGTTAAAGGTGCAACAAGCAGATTTCAAATAACGTACCCTAAAAAATGTAAACTTTCTAATTTCCTATAGGAAATTCAGCCTTTTTTCTATTTAAAATATCTCCATCTGAAGATTAAGCTTGAGAAAGTTTCTTTTGTACAAAAATTGTGAAATTTCTAATTCGTATAGAGCAAATACAAAATTCAGCTTATGTTTATATTGAAATATAAGCAGTCAAATCAACCTTTTTTTCTCTCTTTAAGACATTTCTGTAGCCAAAACAAGGGCAGAAATCTATTGGGTGTCTAATCTATAGAATCAACTATATACACAATATCTGGTTGCCCCCCCCCCCCCCCCCCCCCCGTCAAAACTCTCTTTGCAACCTTTACAATAATGACCCGACGTAAATTGTAACATTTAATTCAGTTTTTGTAATTGATACTTGTTACAGAGATGTGGCGACTTTGGGCAATATAGAGAGAATGCTTCACCCAATATTGTTATCTTCACTCTATTGCATGCAGTATTAAAAATAGTATTTCTAGACCTTTTCAGGAACCTTAATATTCCTCGCCAGAAGAGGGCCATTTCTGATTCTGACAATATTTAAACCATGGAGAGAAACAACGAATAGGGTCCATACAGGATCTGTAAACTTGTTCTTTCTGATGGTTGATATTTCCTTGAATTTTTTTCTTCCTCTTTGATAATTCATAAACGTAGTTGATGCATTAATTTGTGTAATTAAATCACTAGAAAATTACTTTGATGGCCAAGTCATTAGTCTGATTAACTTAGGAATTAGGATTTGGGAAAAACAAGTATTATCATGAATGATTATCATATTTATATTGGCTTAGATTTTGAAACTTGGGTAAACGAACTCTCGACCTTTGTTGCACATTTGGGCTTAATTGGGGTTGTCAACCAAAATCCCACAAATGTTAACAACTCATGGAATAACCTACCTCAGTTCTTGTTTCTTTTAGTGTTTCTTTTTAGCCTACAAGAGAGTAAAGAGATCAATGCCTGAGAGGAGCAAGGTCTTCCCTTACAAAGCCAACAGAACAATGCTGAGAAAAATAATCACAAACCACACAGGGAAGATGAATTTAAGGATACAAACTAAGGCAGCTATTGATGGAATTAATCCTTAATTTACTATCAAATTTGCATAATTTTATGGAATTTTTCCCGAAGGCTTGTGTACAACTTTTCGCTTCTGAGTTTCTGTAAGCATATAATGATGTAACCTTGTGGAAGGAAGCGGGTGATGAGTTCTCGACCTGATAAAGATGTTGGTAAATTTTTTTTAAGTTTGGTTGTTACCTGTGGGTCACTTTGGGTTGCCAGCCTTTTTAGACATTTCTTGGGAAAATGTGAAAATATGTAAAATTCAATGTTTCGCAGCTTTCCAGACCCTGTATGGGTGCCCAAATTAAAATGTGGTTTACATGATTTCTTCAAAATTATTTATTTTTTTCGTTTTTTTTAAAATATCATATTTTTACTAAATTTAGGGCATTTTCAGGGTTTTTGCAGATGAATTTTTAAGATTCTTGAAGTCCTTTTCTTGATACCCATTCTTTTCAAGTTATTTTTGGCGAGCTCTTGATGCCAAATTAAGGGTGGACAGGTGCATTTTAGTTGTTACTATTGATCGCGATATTCGTCGGGGACATATTTTCCATTCGGTAATTTTTATTTATTTGATTTAATCGTTATTATTCCGGAAATTCCCTTTCCATCCAAATTTATTGGTCCTCCCAGAAACCTGATAACAATAATTACGTAATACAAGTAACAAAAAAAAGTATGGTACATAATCTACTAACCCATATACATGTATATGTGCTATGTAAGACTATGTACATATATATATACAAATAACACTGTATCACTTTGAAGATGTAGCAGGTACACACAACACACACACCCACACGCATCCAACACACATACATACACATCAATGTACCATGTCAACCATACAACAATGCATCATGTCACCTACACACCCCACATATGCATTACCAATCACAGACACAAATTTTCATATTACATACACATATAAAATATGGTAACAGGAGAGACCTGTTGTTCTGGCCACTTTTAAAAGTAAACCAAACTCATGGAATCTACTGTACCTTCGTGTACCTTTTTGTAATTATTCCAGAGTACAAAGCTGCTTCTGTACTGGAAGTTCTTTTACCATCTTTGTTATTCCATGAATGGAATGATCAACAATGTTCTGAAAAAGCCTCTGACTTCGAGTGCCTTTAGAATGTGTTGGCACATGGTAAAAAAGTAAACAAGAGGAGATTTATAATCAGTGAGCAAAATGCTTAATGCATTTACAAGTTAAAATTAAGATCGATAATTTCCATCTTCTCCTCAATTAGTCAAACCAGGTCTTCATCATTTTGTCCACGAGTTCGAATGTCTGCAGACAAAGGACACCGGGCAAGTCTGTTGTGCAAAATTTGGAGGATCATTATTGTGCCCAGTATTGAAATGGGACCCAACCAGCACGTGCCGTAGTCAAAATGAGGAGAGACCAAGGCTTTGGCAAACATAATTGCGTAGAATGAGGAAATACTGCCTTAATTCTCCTAATTCACCAATTCTCTGGAAAACATTTGAACAAACATAATCGGCATGATTGCTCCCCAATAAATACGGATCAAAAATACACCCAAATACTTGTATGAATTGACTCTTTCAATAGAACATTTCATACATTAACGGAATAGTTTTTATAATACAATAATAGTCTGTGATTTCCAAACAACTGAATTTAGTTTTTTTTATGTTCAAGGTAAGTTTTATTTGACTTGTAACATGAGCAATTTTAGTCAAGTTATGTAAGCTCATTTTTGCAAGGGTGATTGGATCAGATGAACTGACTAAAGGGTAGTGTCATCTGCAGTACATAACACATTTGCATGAACTGATTCAGGTAAAGAATTCCCAAAAATTTAATAGAAAAGGACCAAGAATTGATCCTTGGGGTATCCCAATATCAATAATCTTAAAGTCTGAAAGACAGAATTAAATTACGCTTGTGATCCTATCTTTTTAGATAAGATTAAACAATTTAATTAATAATGCCTTAACCAGTGATACCATAACTATCGTTTATTTACTAAGAAGATAGATTATGATTTACAGTATCACAAGCCTTCTTTAGATCTAAAGAAGATAGATCCTGTTACTTTCCTCTCATTTATGTTTATTAAGGATATATCAAGTTTTACATTTAAAAGAGTAGTATAGTACTGTGTTTACTTCTAAAACCTGACTGAACCTTGATTTTAAAATGTTATATGAGTACGATAATGGTAAAGCTGATCATGTAACAGCACGCTCAAGAATTTTTGATAACAATCGGAAGACAAAATGGGCATATAGTTTGTTAACCACACTCACTTTTGTCACCCTCCTTGAAGATAAGTGTAAACCTTAGCTTTTTTTTCCAATCATATGGGAAAACTGAGTGATCAAAGAAGGCTACAAATAGATATTCAAGTGGGTAACTAATGATTGGTGCTGACAACTTGATGATTTTAATACCACATTAAATCATCCCTGTAGCGTTATTATTGATAAGTTACAGATCCGATCAAATACAAACACAGGAGTTATAATATCAAAATTAAATGTAGTTGAATCTCAGGGTTAGAAGTAACATTATCACAACTATATTATTATTATTATTACTAGATTATTAAATTTATTGCCTACAAATTGTACCACAGAAGTGAAATAACCCATTAAATTGATCTGATCCTCCTTATCATCACAATTAAAACCTGAAATTGTGTTGACTAATTAGTTACAGTGCATGTTTCTTTGGAAGTAAATTTCTTAATTGTACTTCAAAGTTCGCTAAATCCTTATAGTATCATTAATGCATTATTAACAGTAGTTCTTTTCAATGATTTGTTACGTTTATTACTTTGTTTCCTTAACTGCCTATCCATTGCCCGTCATTGCGGATCATTTGTTTTTAGGAGCTTTGAGAAGTAGTGGTTCCTGTCTTTTGAAAGTTTCTTATATTTTGCCTTGAATCCACTCAGGAAGTGCGCCACTTGAGCTGCTCTTCTCCTTCAACCATGACATTGTGTAATCACAAGCCTTGTCAAACAAGTCCATAAAAGTGCATTACGCATTGTCAACATCACTGGCAATGTTCCACATGCCTCCAATTTATTTTCTTCATTGTAGCAACAAATCATATCATTAAAGTTTTTAAAGCTCTTGATTCACTATGCTTTATGTGGTACTTTAGTTTTCTTATTCTTACAGTTAAATAAATGAGCTGAATGGTCAGATATCCCTACACTGTAACACCAGAAGATGAAATTTTATCTTGGTTTGGAACAAAAAGCCGAATCAAGATTGTTTTTGTTGAGTTTCATTATTCTTGTAGTCCAGAATGAGCTCTGCTTCATAATTACTATGAGAAGCAAGAGGAAATATTTTAACAGCCACAAGACTTCTGGATTTGCAAATTTAAATTTAAAATCCCAACAATAATCAATCATCATAGTATGTGGTGGAGTTTTGGAAACTTGAATCTAACTTGTCAATGTAATCAGCAGAAGATTCCACGGTGGTCTATAAGACAGTACCAGAAGGACAGTACGATCCGCTGTATTGCATAACATTGAAAGACTGCTTTCAAAATTGCACTTTCAAATTCTTTTAAAGAAATCCACACCTGTTTGGCTGTTCTTGGGTCGCAAACCACCAGCCAGCCAGGCTGTTTTGAGATAGTAATGCAAATTAGAGTTTTAGAGAAGAAACAGGTTTACATTTAACCTCCATGAGCACAATGAGATGGTGGCATGTGATGTGTCACTTTGGTGACTAGAAGGTTAGGAAACTATGCATCATTTCTAGTTAACCTCCTTGGCCATTTCACAGAATTTTAAAACTTGTTAAAGGTGCAACAAAGAGAGATTTCAAATAACATGTAATCCCTAAAAAATGTGAACTTCTGATTTATGCCCTGATGTAAAGCTTTCCG
This sequence comes from Ophioderma brevispina, assembly GCA_023653785.1. Taxonomy (NCBI): domain Eukaryota; kingdom Metazoa; phylum Echinodermata; class Ophiuroidea; order Amphilepidida; family Ophiodermatidae; genus Ophioderma; species Ophioderma brevispina. The sequence goes on from JAMKCH010050139.1 coordinate 16,534, forward strand.
TCAACAATATCCTCATCTGAAGGATTAAGCTGAAGAAAGTTTCTTTGGTACAAAAATTGTGAAATTTTCTAAATTTTTATTTCGTATAGGAGCAATACAAAATTTTCAGCTTATGTTTTATCATTGAAATATACGCAAGCAAAATTCCACCGTTTTTTTTCTCTCTTTTAAGAGACCTTTCTGTCTGTATCCAAATCCAAGGTAAGAACCTTTGGTGTCTAATCTTATATGAAATGCACTATGAGACACAATATCTGGTTAGCCTGAAAAAAAAACAAATCTCTCGTTGCACCTTTAAAATAATGACCGAAAGACTTGTAAACATTATTCCGTTTTTGGTAATTGATGACTTGTTACAAGAATGGCGACTTTGGAGCAAATTAGAGAGAAATTGCCTTCACACAATGATTGTTATCTTCAATTATTCATGCAGTATTAAACAATAGTATTTCTAGACCTTTTCAGGAACTTTAAGATTCCTCCCTCGCCCAGAAAGAGGGCCATTTCTGACAAATATGAAACATGGAAGAGAAAACATAACAGAAATAGCTACAGGAGTCTGTAAACTTTGTCTGATGTTTGAATATTCTTGATTTTTTTTCTTTTTTGTCTTCCCCTCTTTGATAATTCATAAACTGTAGTTGATGCATTATTTTGTGTATATTGCAATCACTAGAAAATTACTACTTTTGAGGTCCAAGTCCTTAAGTACTGATTAACTTAGGATTAGGATTTGGGAAACAAAGTCTATCAAGTGGAATTCGATTATCATATGTTATGATTGGCTGTATGTTTTGAAAACTGGGTAAACCTCGACCTTTGTTGCCATTTGGGCTCAATGTTCAACCAAAAATCCAAATTTTTAACTTCATTGACTACCTACTCATGTTCTTGTTCTTTTAGCCCTTACAAGATAGTAAAGAGATCAATGCTGAGGATGAGAAGGTCTCCTGACAAAAGCAACACAATGCTGAGTAAAAATATCACAAAACCACAGGTAAGATGAATTATTAAGAATAAAACATAAGGCAGCTATTGATGGATCTCCATAAGTTCCTATCAAAGAGCTGCCTGTGTTTTTCTGTATTGTGGGGTATTGATATTAGGATATTACCATCACACTTGAAAATGATGGAGTATGACAAATATAAACAAGCATATAAAAGTAAAACTCCAATGTAAGTATTGTAACCAAATGTCATTGTGGGTAGCCAGAGTAGTTGGGAGGCGCTCTAACATTCGGTTGTATGCTGTAAGGGTATCTGTATGATCATGTGTGGAGATGTTTGTCTCGTTTCAACATTCTGACAAAAAAGTGAACGCAAATCGAATTTCATGAAACTTTGTATGTGGGTAATGGTGTGGATTTGAGATATACCTATGCAAGTTTAGACGGTAAACATGCAGGCCTAATGAACTCATTTGGGCATATCTGTTCTGATTGGCGGCCCACAGACATTCTTGGATTCTGAGCCTGACATACTAAAGAGTGGGAAAGAAAATGAATACTGTAATTATATTAACCCTTTCTCTCAGGAACACCAAACCGAGGCATGCGGACACAGAGAGAGGGTTAGGGAGAGGGGGTGGTCTACGGACCAATATATATCACGAGCACAATGCAAGGTTCAGTCAAGTAAATGAGAATGTCAAATGCTACAAAATGTGGTTTAAACCTCACCTATTCTCTTGGTGGCAAAGAGCACATAGGGCTCAATGCTCATTGTCCACTGTCTTGTCGGCGTTAGATTTGTCACCCCGATTCTTTCCATGTACTCTGTCCTCCTTTTGGGTTACCCCGCCAACTTTTGTTGGCGAAGGGGGGACATAGAAATGGTAAGCCGTCCGTGTGTGGGTGTGCGTCCCACGCGATATCGTTGGAACTAAGCAAGTGTGGAAGTCCATCTGCGCAACATAGATGTATCTCAAGTTAGGCTGTGGGTGAGGAACAAAGTGGGTCATGTGCATGAGGTCAATCAAAGGTCAAATGTGGTCAAAAATAGGGTCAAATATGGGCAAAAATAGGGCTAAATCTCTATAATAAACGTTGTCAACACATATCTTTTGTTGGAGCAAGTATGGGTGTCCGTCTTCGGCCACCATATATGTCACTCAAGTAGGCTGCGGATGAGTTCGGAGGAGGGTCATGTGGCATTGATCAAAGGTCAAATTGTGTCACAATTACATAGCAAAAAAGCTATAAACCTTATCTGTTGTGTAGGATGATGAAACTTGGTGGTGTGTTCAACATTCAGTGCCGAAAATTTTGAAGGTAATTCAATTCCATGCGAGGTCATCCAAGGTCCAAATCACTTAACATGGGGAGGAGGATAAATTTTGGTGGTGGTCAATCATTCAGTGCCCACAAAATTTTGAAGGTATTTCAAGGTCATCCGAGGTCATCCAGGTCACTCACTTAACATGTGGTAGGAGGATGAAATTGGTGTGTGTGGTCAACATCAGTGCCAAAAATTTTGAGGTCATTTCAAGGTCTCGGGGTCATTCAGGTCAAATCACTAAAACATTGGTAGGAGGATGGAAATGGGTGGGTGTGGTCAACAATTCAGTGCCAAAAATTTTGAAGTCATTCATTTCCAGTCCTCCAAGTCAAATCACTTAACATGTGTATGAGAATAAAATGGTGGGTGGTGTCAACAATTTCATGCCAAAAATTTTTGAAGGTCATTTCAAGGTCATCTGGGGTCATTCAAGGTCAATCACTAAACATGTGGTAGGAGGAATTAAAATTGGTGGGTGTGGTCAACATTCAGTGCCAAAATTTTTAAGTCATTTCTATTCTCTAGGTCATCCGAGGTCCTCCACGGTCAATCACTTAACATGTGGGAGAGGATCCTAAAATTGGTGGGTGTGTCAACATTCGTGCCAAAAATTTTTAAGGTCGTTCAAGGTCATCGAGTCATTCAAGGTCAAATCACTTAACAATGTGGTAGGAGATTAAAATTGGTGGGTGTGGTGTCCAAACATTCATTGCCAAAAATTTTTGAAGGCTTCAAGGTCATCTGGGGTCATTCAAGGTCAAATCACTAACATGTGTAGGAGGATGAACTTGGTGGGTGTGGGTCACATTTAGTGGTTGCCAACTTTTGGAAGGTCATTTTAAGGTCATGGGCGGGGTCAATCCAAGGTAATCCTTGACATATGTAGGAGGATGAACTAGGTGGGTTTTGTCAACAATCAGTGCCAAAAATTTTGGGAGTCCTTTCAAGGTCATTCACGGTCAAATCTTTGCACATGGTTGGATGGATCATGAATCCTAGTGAATGTGGTCAACATTCAATGCCAAAATTTTGAAGTCATGTGGTGGTCATTCACGGGTCAAAGCACTAACATGTGTACTGATGAAACTGGTGGGTGTGGTCCACAGTTCAGTGCCAAAAATTTTTAAGGTCTTCAATGGTAAAGAACCCAGTTGTTCAAGAACACTTATTTCATCCACAACTTCCTGAGATCTTAAAATGTTTGTTTCTTGTTCTTAGCTACTGCACTGGGGCGGGGGACCTTTGTGTTCGAGAACCGCCTCGTTTCCTTTTCGACCATTCTTTCTCTATGTTGTTTTGCCTAACCAACCTTTCTCCTTCATTCTGGTTTGCCATGTCAGGCTGTCATATAATGATGATCTCTTGGGCTTCTTCCGGTATATGTCCTATCACTTTCATCTTCTTTTGACTTCTTGGCTAATTCTGTTCATTTGAGTCAATTTGTTGAGGTTGTCTATTGAATTTGTTTGGCCAAAATATCCTCAATATTCTTTTTACAAGAGGCATTTGGTTTGATATGGTTCAGCCCTTTGTTCATCACTTTGCTTATTTTCAAGGTTGGCATCACATTATAAAATACAGTGTTAAATTAAAATCTTTGGGATAGTTTTTTTGAGTCACTAAAATAGCACAAGTCTGTTGCATCTTCTTGCCTCTTACATAGACCCTTATACTGGTGTAACAGGCTCAAAAAATGGGTAGCTAGGTGGCCTTTTGGAGGTCCATTGCCATCGATGACTTTTAAATCATTATTTATGTTTGTCTGTCTGTGTGTAAAATGGCAAATTTTTATTATCATATTTTCTGAAACTGAGCTTTTCTGAAAATTTTCACTTTTTTGCTGAAAATGTACCCCAGTCTTAAAGGTTCTTGTTTCAATTTATCTCTTATTGTGTTCCCTACTTGATTTGAGAGCCTGGCATTTGCACATACGCCACACATACACATTCCACCCTTGGGTAAACAAACCTTGCGTTTTTTTTATGGTAGACGCAATAATGCACATTGCAAAGCCCGCTTCAATACTGTGGGCAATATTGATGGTTAACCACTCATTCAGCATTTTTTTTGTTTATAATCTTGGGAAGAATGGATTTGAGAGCTTAAATTCAGGCACAAGTGTGAAAAATACTGCTTTTCATCTGATAGTCAACTCGATGCTACTTCCGGGTAATCATGGGGTCCCAGAAGACGATCGGAACATGCACCTTTAATTTGGGATTAAGTATTATATTGTTGTAACCTCTTATATGTTTTTATTTTAAAAAATCTGTGGCTGTATTCTATGTACTTGTACTTGTGTCAGTTTGACTGAATTATGGAACATTGTTTGTCCTTGTTTTAGATTGACGTTAAAAAAACCATGTTCCACCCCACCAACGAGGGAGTATTAGCCAAATTAAGTCCTCAATTTCCTTTTAATAGTTTACTGAGCAAGAAAACAGGAGGGTCACCAGGGTCACCAGGATTACCAGCTACGCCAAAACAAGGTATGCTAATCTACCGAGGGCTCAGTTCACTACCCTTAGATGTGCACATGTTAACACCAGCTGACCATGTGTGTTCTGGGTAATCATATAATCATAATAATAATAATAGAGGATGTGGTAATTTTGGCTTCAATATACTGGTGATGAAAGCTATTGAACTGTGCCATGGGAATTGAAGCTATATTAACTATAGTATGAATGACGTCAATGCTTTCCCCACACCATTTTCATGTGGATTGTGTGTATGGGCATGTTCCCATAGAACACAATTTTCATTGAAAATGGCAGAAAAGCAGTCGGTACTCACTGATAATAAGGCCCAAACCAATTAGATGACTTGCACTATCATCTCTGATTGTAAATTAAAGGTTCATTTGTGTTTTCTTCTGGCACCTGTTTTAATTCATAGGATTAGGTACACATTGATTATAAGGCTAATGGCTCAGATGCTATAAGAATCTTACCTTTAATTTAGTTCGGGGGACACGAGTTGTTGATTATGAAATGCCCCTTTAAGTTTTATTTTTATTTTTTGTAATCCATAAATTTTATTGGACCTTTTAACTGTTACAGGGGGACAAAAACGTACGAAGCGACGCAGCAGCAGCTGCAGAAATGGAACAGAATGGAACGAGCCAGAAGAACCGTTACGGGCACTCCCACCACGAACAACGCATCATAGGAAATAGTGTCAGCATAATTGCCAATCTTGTACGAATATATACTAGTATCTAAAATTTAAAGAAACACCGGTTCTATGTGTCATCCCATTCCTTCTTGCCCTTCCTGTAAGTTTCCAGCTAGCATTTTACTAAATGAAAACCCAAATGTTTTCAGTAAAGTGTGCTTTAAGATAATTATTTCACCAAACCAGCAATAACTTGGCAAATCCTAATTCGGCACAACCGGTGACTGGTGTAGTTGAGTTCGAAGAGGCATTCTCCAGTGATCCGAGTTTGAAAGTTGGCCCTTCCTCTTGGGACATCTTACAACAAAGAGCTTGGGTTTCTTGACACTGCAGCGTGTGGTATTGATCGTAGCAGATGTAGAAGTGAATGGCTTTGATGATCCATGATCTTGGATTACAAGGATTGCTGAGCTGATGCCAAGAGAGGAAAACACCAACGGTGAACAAGATCTGCTTCCAGCACTTTGGGGGACATGAATATGCTTTAATCATTGACCGGCAATTGGTCAGTCACAGGTTCTAGGAACCCAGAGGAAGAAGCTAAGATTTAACAACAAGAATATCGTATGGTCCAATTGCTGTGAGCAATCATTGATTGTTTTGTTGAACCGCCATCCATCAGTGAATTACTCTATCTAGCTCCATCATTGACCAGAAAGTTTAACTCTGATCGCTCGGGAATCAAGCACATTAGCA
>JAMKCH010050140.1:0-10974 GCA_023653785.1 Ophioderma brevispina
ATGTAAATTTGTGACAATGTGTCCGGGGGAGAGCTCTTTTATTTGAACTTTTGGGTGTTGTGTATTGAAGCTGTTTGTACATAGTCCGGAAAAAAACAAGCAATTCGTATAGTTATGGGCGAAAATGACGATGTTTGGCGCATTCTCGGGTGATCGGTGCCGTCAAAAACTGTTCATAACTCAAAAAGTTTTTTAGACCAAATCTTATTATGTTTTCGGTATTTTAATCACAACATTAAGATCTTTTGATAAAATCAAAAACTGAAAACAATGAACATTATCATTTATTCCAAGGTATAGCAACCTCTAACTAGTTCAACCGGTGAAAAGCGTGGGGAGACCTTTCACTGAAAGTTAATATTCCACAACGGGTGCATCAATCATATTGATATTAGTGTCATTATTTTTATTGAAGAATTAAATTTTGGTATCAAAATTTAGCTGAGATATAGATCACGAATATATGACAAACTTGAGACACGGAGTGATTTTGATGGAAAATAGGGCTGTCGGCACAGGCCGTCGTACTGCCGTTTCTGACGATATTTTGAAAGTAACCGGAACCACTTGCTTGAATTATCGCAAATAGCGAAAGCCTGTGTCAATGAACTTGAAACCTTTTAGTGTGGGTTGGTGTGTATTCCCGTAGGTTTTCATGCTAAAATTGATTTTTGTTCTGTTTGGGTTCAATAGGACCTACACTGTCAGAAAATGATGGGGTGTTGGTTCACATTTTTCTACTGGATTGCCCCCTTCTTCAAGGGGGCAACTGTTAGTATCAGGGAAATTTAAAATCAGTCAAATGTGTTCTAATGTCACACTAACGCTTCGTCTCGTCATAAGGATTAGAAAAAGTATATTATTTGGCCTAGGTTCCAACCTTTATTTAAGCGGTATGCCCCATAATGTTCAAGGTCACCCTGGGGGTAAATGCTCCGATGTTGTTAAAGTGGTGTCAAATTATTCCTTGTGTCATACTTAAACAGAAAATGCATTTAATGGATCTTTTGATATCAACCATTGCGACATCCCGGGAAAGTTCTGGTGACCCCCTAGACCATGTAGCCCCTTGCGACATTTTGCTATGTAATTAGCCATCCAAATGTCACAGCACTGTAAATAAATACATTTTTGAATCCTGTGACACATACAAACAACTTATCACCAGTTTCAACAAAATCTGAGCATTGGGTAAATTTTACCCCAGGATACCTTGAACATTATTGGGCTATAGCGCTTTAACTAACGGTCGGAACTAGGCAAATATATAACTTTTTCTAATCCTTATAGGGACGAACATTTATAAACACAATTTGACTCGATTTTAAAATTTTTCCCTGTAGTACGATTTGCCCCCTTGAGGAAGGGCAGCAGTCCGAAAATTTGCACCCTATCATTTTCTGACGGTCTGGTCCCTATTGAATGACAACCGAGAAAATCAACTTAGCACAAAATCCTACGGGAACGTTTCATTGACATACCGACCCACACTATTTTCGACAAAATAAACGCACGAATTAGCTAAATTTTGATAACCCGAAATAGTTGGGGGTTTTCGAGGTTACTTTTCGAATCTACTTCCCAAATTAAGTCTTTACATTCAAAATATTTTAGAGGTCTGCGTTCAGTGTCCTTTGGCGCACGCATTTTCCATTTTGCATCCCCTTTTGCGATGCGTCTGTCATCTCCTGTTTCAGGTTCACGTTGCACTTGTGGTACAAATTTTTATGAAATAAATCAGCGCCAACTGAAGTTAAGAATGATAGCTTTGTTAGTTTTAATTTTATTAAGTTTATACTTATCACAAAATTGATACGTTATTATCAAATGTAATATTCAGCCTTAGGTATAGTTCACTTAATGGAACTTTGGGGTTTAGTGTCACCCATATTTTGTATAATTCTAAGTTTATTCTATATAAGGTTTATTTACGTTAAAAACTATTCTGTAATCATCCGAAGGGCCTATTTCACTGAGGACATTCCATGGATCAATTCATCCGAAGTACCCGACCTAACAAATGTTCAAATTCAGAGAGAGAAAGTTTTACAAATAACTAACTTAGGAGCTGGATTAATTCAGATCATTGGTATTGAGATGACAATGACTTGAATTGGATTGGAAGGGCTTGGTTTGGTTGAATAGCGGCTTGAATCAACTTACTATAAAAATGAAGAGAAATAGTTCAAACAAGACTGACATGAAAAACGATACAGAAAAGGATAAAATAAAAAGATAGAGAAAAAACTTACAATAAGATAGAGACAATTCAACGCGATTATATTGTAGAGATATTGGTAAAATAATTAGGCAGTCATAATTCTTCTTTCTATTTTTGGTTGTAATATATTTTTTTTGGTAAGACGAAGGAGGTGGTTAAGAATGTTCCGATGTTTGGTGTATTTCAATTTGTTTTCTATTGTCGGTGCAGTGATATATTTTATATCATTTCTTTAGTTTGAATCGATTTAATAAACCTTTAATTAACCCAGGTTTTAGGTGAATAACGTTTAATAACGCGATTTACTTTAATTGGACAATGAACATTAAGAAGCATCGTAACACTTTATCATAAATGTGTTGTAGGCCTCTTCAGGATATCTAAAATAGTGGTACAAAATTCCAATCAATCATAGAAAGGGTGTAATTTATCCATTTCATGCTTAATTGACATATAGGTAACTTAAGCATTATACGTAGATTTTGCTTTTTGTTGAAAAAGAGGAAACTGATTGCAGAGTCTGTAACCTACCGAATTATCGGAATCCGGGGGGCACCTGTATTCAAAAGTGGATAAAAACAAGAAAACGCGTAAAAAGGGTCCTTTTTTTTCACAGGCGATGTACGCGCGTACATCATTGATTAGTGTGTCAATAAACAGCAAATTGTTGGAAAAAGGGTATGTTTTTTTCTTACCCTGAATTGTGATGTACGTGCACTTGAAAGAGGAGATTTTCCATAACGAATCGCCTTTTTATTGGCTTTTTGCTGTTTTTTAGTCATAGACTCAAAACTTTCGATCGGTGCCGCAGATAGTACAATACTATACTTTTGGGAATCCTTCTGATTAAACTATAATTAACTTGGTATACTTTTCAACCCTTATTGGATCAATTTCAACTTTGACCCCTGTTATTGACCGTTTGACTCCCGAAAAACCAATTTCCCCACCCCCTAGGATAACTCACTTTTTTTTTTGGTAAATGTTGACACACATTTACCTAGACCAAAATCATTGAAAATCCAGCTTTCTTAAATTTTTTTTTTCACAAATTTGTCTAAAAATATGTTTAATTTTGAGTACTATAGTAGGATGTTTTATTCCTGTCAGTTCATTAAAAGTTTTAGGGTGCGGGGTCCCCCCCGACGATTCCATCCTTCTGAGAGGTTGTATGCTTTACACAATCCGTATACAACATAATTTCGATGTCACGATACCGGATCGAGATTAAGGCCCATATTAAAAAAAACCGCCCTTTTTTTAAAAAACAAGAAAACGTTTAAATTAAAAAAAAAAAAATAAAAAAACTTAAATAATATTACCAGGCAACTGCAAATTGATAATTACAAACACAGACTTGAACAAACTCTGAAGAATTCAAACAAAAGAAATGATACGAATAAGTATTATTACTCCACCAAAGTTCTTGTACGTCCAAGGAAATATTAGAAAATCTGATAGTTTGTACATTTTATTCGTCTTTGTTTTCAGAATAAGTATTTTGTCAGCCCCCTTTTTTTTGGTCCAATAATTAGGTACATAAGAGTTTCGGTCACTCATAACAAACTCAATTATTTACGTGGCCTAATCCTCTCTCTTCTTCGCCCCAGCCTCGATGTTCATGACACTTCTTCCGTTATCTTTGATTGACTCCAAACCAAGGAATCGATAGTGTGTCTCCGACTTTACGACAATCTTATTCAATTGGACCTTAATATGAGCCCGTTTATGTACTCACTTTGATCAAAAAAATTTCCTGTAAACTGGGTTCAAGCATTTTACTCTGTTGAACACAGTTGAGCTTTCAAGCTGTTAATACGGCTTTTTAGGTTTTCATCTCAACACATCCCCCTCCAAATGAATTCGTACCATGCATCGACAATATGCGTTTACATGACAGAATAAAAAAGCAGACTATAAGATGATTGACGTCGCGTTGAATCAATAGATGCATGGTTGACGTCGCGTGGAATCAATAGATATTGACGCCGCGTGGAGTCAATAAAATGGCCGACATGAACTAAGCTTCAAGATTCATTTTAGTTAGCATAACGGTATCAAACATAACAGGAAAAAAAATATAACAGTACATTATATGATACTTCAAAAAGAAAGTAACATTATTGAAAACATATTTTAATTTATGAATTAAAATCCATTCCCTTCCCAAACAAAGATTTTGAAATATGTTTTCGTGTATTATTTTTTAAAAGTCAACTAACATAAAGCGATCCATCCATTTAGAGGATTGCATGTAGTAAACCTATATACAAAACCATCGAAAACAAACTGCTTACAATTCCGGAACTTTACGCGTATGCGTTAAAAATTGCGCTTTCCCCCCTCACGTTGAGTTATACCGGACTAAGAAACACATCAGTTTATTTAGCCTTAAGTCTGGGTGGACCTCTCATTATTCTTTGAAATAAACGGGAGTCGGTGAATTACCAAAAATGCGGATATATACATTTTTTGTGAATATCCACATGTGGAAATTCACGGGGATCGGTGAATAATCCAAGATTGTGGAGATCAGCGAAATCTGTTGTCTGGCATGATGAGTCAGTACATCTTTTGTTATGGGAATTAGTTGGTTCTTGTGATCAATCATGTCAATTAAGGAGAGATGCTAGTGTTGGTTTTAAGAAAGACCTATATTGAGCCTGTCATTTAATTGAGTTTAATTACATGAAGTTCGATTTGATTAGCTGTTAATCACGAATGTTCCATTACGATAATTTTAACAGTGCTGGCTTGATTGACCAACATGAACTACTTTTTAGAAAGCAACCCAATATGCGGAGATACACATTTTTGGTGTATATCCGAAGTGTGGAAATGTACGGAATCGGTGAATATCCAAATGTGGAGATATACATTTTCGGTGAATAGCAACATGGAAATTGCACGAATACGGTGAATTACAACATGCGGAGATGCACATTATTCGGTGAAGAATCCCATGTGGAAATTCACTGGATCGGTGAATATACCAACGTGCGGCAGGATAAAAATTTTTCAGTGAATATCCACATGTGAAAATTCACGAGGCTTGGGAATATACCAACGTGCGGAAGATACATTTTTTCGGTGAATTCCACATGTGGCAATGGACTTGTAGTGTGGGTACGGACTAATGGGTCGGGTATGGCGTAGGGCCGAGACCATGGGTAGGGTACGGTACGGGTCCGAGACTGTGGGTACGGTACGGGTCCAGACCACGGGTAAGGGTATGGGTACGGGTCCAACTTGTGACACGTCATGGGTACGGTACGGGTCCAAGCCCATGGGTACGGTTATGGGTACGGGTCCGCTTACGCAAACCCAAGGGTACGGGTACAGTGTCATGGATATGGGTACGAGTCTTTGGATACGGGTACAGACCTTTGAGTATTATACTTGGTACAAAAAGTGACAAGAGTTCCAAACTAAAGACACTATCAGTGATCCACCGAGAAGAGTAATAGTGATTGAAATTTGCAGGAATGCTTATAATGAAGAAGGGTAAGTCTGTGGAATCTATAAGTATTTTTTAGCAACTGAAAAGTGGCAGAAAAGGCGAAACTCGTACTTTTCAAAGATATGGATCCCTATTCAAAAAAAATTTTTAGTTGTTGCAGTAAATGTGAAGTGTCCCCCTATGGGTAAAGTCATTTAAAATATGGGAGATGGTATGCTCGAACAGTGCCAAATTGTGAAAACACTACAGGAATTACGTGTGGGTGCATAGTATGCATAGGTGCATAATATTAAATATCCATCGGTATACTGTATAAATTATGTGACAAAACGTAGTAGACTGAAATAGTTTGGGATGATAAATTAAAGGTGCAGCAAGAGATCCTATTGGATTTTGGTGTATTTAGTACAAAAATGTAGTATCAAAGGTAAAGTGAAAACAAAGGTAAAGTAGATGTTTTACTTATAATACTAATATAATACTCATAATAATAATGTCGATTTGTAACGCGCACATATTATATATTTACATATTATCTTTTATGATTATATATATTATTATTTTAATATGGAAAGTAACATTTCTATTTGCTTCAAGACAAAATTTGAAATTTCATTGTTTGTACCAAAGACACTATTCTCGGCTTAGTCTTGACAGATGGGAGCTTAACATTAGTGCAAAAAAAATATTTTTTTAGGGACACCCGATGTTGTAAAACCCTTGTTGCACCTTTAAACATTCATCAAAGTAACACAAAAATTAAACTCCATTAATATCCATTTAAAACAAAGAATACGGGCCAGTTAGTTTTGTTTTTTAATTTACATCATCGGGTACAGGAAGGTATGGCAACAACACATGGAAACTGGTATGGTACAAGACCATGGGTATGGGGCGGATACAGGTCTGAGACCATGGGTATCGGTAAGGGTCCGAAACGTGGGTATGGGTATGGGTCCAGGACCATGGGTATGGGTACGGGTAATGGGTCCGAGACCATGGGTCAGGGTACGGTACGGGTCCAATAAAAAACCATGGGTACGGTACGGGTATTGGTCCGAGACTAGGTATGGGTACGGTACGGGTACGCAATTTTGGACCCGGGTATGGGTTAAGGGACTACAAGTCTGCCATGTGGAAATGAAAGGGGATCGCGTGAATTTACCAACATGCGGCGATACACATTTTTCGGTGGGAATGGATATCCGCATGTGGAAATACACATTTTGCGGTGAATATTCCACATGTGGACATACAAGCGGACCGGTGAATTTACCAACACTGCGGAGAAGATAAGAAGATACACATTTTTTCGGTGAATATCCACCATGTGAAATTACAAGGACCAGTGTATTTCCACATGTGGAAATTGAAGTGGATCGGTGAATTTCCACATGTGGAAATTAACCACAATCGTGCTCAATTAATCATGGAACAATTTACTACCTGTGAAATCTCTCGTTGGAACCTATTCTATGGCAGCTATAAAGACCATAACGATTGTTGCAACGCGTTGCGAGAAAAGTAGCACGCGATGCGACATTTCGCAACGCGTTGCGACGTCGGCCAATCAAAATCATGAATTTCTGGACGTATTTCAAAAAATAGACCCACAACGCGTTGTGCTAGATACTTGGGCAACGCGTTGCAAACCTCAACAACGCGTTGCGAGCTTCACAAACGCGTTGCAAGCTTCACAACGCGTGGCTAAGGTCCACCAGCCATAAGGGTCATAAAACGTATTGCCGCAAACGCGTTGTGAGAAAGGCACAAAAGCGTTGCGGAATTTCGGCAACGCGTGCGACCATTTCGGCAACGCGTTGCGGTGTCGGCATCAAAATATTGAATTTCTGTGACGTATTTCAAAAATATAAATCTCACAAGCGTTGCGATCTTCGCAACGCGTTGCAAACCTTCACAACGCGTTGCGGCAATACGTTATGACCCTTATGGATTCACAACGGCGGTGTGAAGTCTTACAAGTGTTGTGGAGTCGCAACGCGTTTGTGAATGCTTGCAAACCACACGGGCGTTGTGAAGGCATAAGGGTCATAAAGTATTGCCGCACCGTGTTGTGGATCTATTTTTGAAATACGTCACAGGAAAGGCATGATTTTGATGGGCCGAACGCCGCAGCGCGTTGCCAAATGTCGCAACGCGTTGCTACTTTCCACACGCGTTGCGGCAATAAGTTATGACCCTTATGGCTTGTGAACCTTCGCAAAGCGTTGCAAGGTCAGCAACGCGTTGGAACGGTCGCAACGCGTTGTGGGAAGGCTTGGCAACGCGTTGTGAGTTTCCACAACGCGTGGGGAGATACTTTGCAAACGCGTTGTGGGGTTAATTTTTGAAATACGTCACAGAAATTCGTCATTCTAATGGCCGGACGCCCACCGCAACGCGTTGCTACTTTCTTGCAACGCGTTGGCGAAATTGGTCGCCCAACGCGTTGTGGCAATTACGTTATGGCCTTTGTGGCTTGCCCATACGTTATGACCCTTATCGCTTGTGAACCTTCGCAACGCGTTGTGGAAGGTTTGCAACGCGTTGTGAAGGTCGCAACGCGTTGTGAAAGGCTTCAACGCGTTGTGAGTTCCACAACGCGTTGCTAAATACTTTGCAACGCGTTTGTGTGTCTAATTTTTGAAATCCGTCACAGACAATTCCGTCATTCTAAATTGGGCCTACGCCGCAACGCGTTGCTAACTTCCTTGCACGCGTTGCGGAAATGTCGAAACGCGTTGTGGCAATACGTTATGGCGTTTATGGCTTGCCATACGTATGACCCTATGGCTGTAACCTTCGCAACGCGTTGGTAAGGTTGCAACGCGGTGTGAAGGTCGCAACGCGTGTGAAGGCTTGCAACGCGTTGTGAGTTCCACAACGCGTTGTAGAAGATACTTTGCAACGCGTTGTGGTTTCTAATTTTTGAAATACGTCACAGAATTCGTCATTCTAATTGGCCGACGCCGCAACGCTTGCTACTTCCTTGCAACGCGTTGCCGAAATGTTCGCAAACCGCGTTGCTGAAATGTCTCAACGCGTTTCGCAATCCGTTATGGCCTTTTGGCTTGCCATAATCGTCCTGGTGACTACTTTTAAGATGGGGTTGCATAGCGTACCCAGGATTTTTTCAGCACCGGGGGCTCCATGATTTTTAAGGCTGACCCCCCCCCCCAAAAAAAAAAAATCGGTTACAAGACGGGAGGGGAGGTTTTTGTCGCGGGCAGGCTCTCTTGCAGAATCCAGGGCGGGTCGTTTCGGGCTTCTTTCTAGGTTTTTAAGGTTTAAAAGCCATTGCGGCTTATTTTTTAATGACATTAATAATATACGTATTTTGTTCGCAAATTGTAAAAATTAATATTAACTTTTAAATATTGACCTTTTAGAGCTATATTCTTGTTTGGGGTTTCACGCGCGCTTCGTCGCGTTCGCGGTTATTTTCGGAACCAGGGCCCTGAAATTTTCATTTATCCCGGCCCCCGGACCAACTCTTGGCAGCCTTGTTTTTTTCTTTTGTTTTTTTTTTTTCAGAATTATGGAAGTGTGAGTTCCGATGGTGTTGTCGGGAGGGGTCTAAGCTTGCGATAGTGTCTTTCCGATATTTACTCATCAAAGGCTTGATGGGGATAAATGAACCTGTAAACTAGTTTATATAGCACATATATTGCTTCCAGGTATGAGCAAACAGCAGTAAAATCTTAAAACGATGGTAATTAAGGTGTTTTTTTGAATGAATTAAGCTTGTAAGTTCGTGGCCGAGTTCAGATCTCAACAGGTCTCAACATTGATAAAGTTGTCTCACTCACGCGCGAAGCGCGGATCCCTTACAGATTCGATTTCCAATACACATTTTCCCCTTCTCCTGCAATTGCAAGTGCAATGGTAAAACAATTTTGAAACGCCAGTGTGGAATAATGCTTAGAGGTCTAAGCAATGTGGCCTAATAAAATTAAGACGGATAAGCGCAGAATTTCTTTTTGTATGTTATACTGGTTTGTGGGGTGGGGGGAGGGCACCCTCCAGCGCGAAGCGTGGAATCCCTGCCATAATTAGTTTTAATCAACACTTTTCTCACACAAAGTTGAAATAAACGATTTTAAAATTCTAATATGGTTCACATAATAATCATACACATTGGTATTGTTACGGGACGAACCCAAGGCAGAAAAGTAACCTTCCGTGGTTCTAAAACAAATTCACATCCCAATTACTATTTGTAAGAAGATTGACTGACCAAGATGTAAATTCAAAACATGATTTTTCATACATAAGTGAAATCTGATACTCAAAATATACACAATTAGCAATGCACAAAAATGATTATGTTTTCTTACCTATATTGACAACAACAACACAACGCATGTACATAATCATTAATTAATAAAGTTCTTGTTGGGTGCGCAACCAGTCTCTGTAGAATCAGGTCCACATCAAATCTTGGCGACACAATTCTTGATTTGCGGACAGTTCAGCAGTTTCGTTGAATCGGCAAAAGTCCTTTTGGTCCAGACCGGCCGATTAATTTTTAAAGTCGTAGACTTGGAGAAATACTGGAATGTACAAACTGCTGCTTAGTAAATATAATGTCCCACAGTACTCAGTGCGTTAAAAGGTGAACGTCACTGGTCAGAAGATAAGACCTGCTGGAGTTTTAATGTTAACACTTGTTTTTCAAAGGCACCAAATTTTGTGGCAGCTCGGACGATTCTGGTAACTTTCCAGAATTTACATAAAAAGAACATAAGATAACATAATCAAATGTTATGCGATTCTCACCTTCTGTTTGAGAGGTCTACCAACAACCCTCCGGGATGAAATCTCTTGTCAACCGGCAAGTAGAAATTAACTTTCAACAGAATTTGTCCACAGCAGATTTCCCACGATGCAACAAAACATGCGAAGACCAGACGAAAATATTTCCCAATCTTTTCAGTTCGCTGAACATTTTTTTTAAATTAAGTCCACATCCTGTGCTCGAATTGTTTTGACATAGCAATTACACAAAGTCTATTGTTTCTCAACAGGTGTGCACTCTTGCTTCCTATAGTAAACAGAGAACCTCTGTCCAGTTCGTAGAACGGAGAGAAGAAAAAGACAAACTGTGCTCCTATTGTCCTCTGCGAACATATTCTGACATGTTCATCTCAGGAAGTTCTCACACTAGTCCATTTAGAACTACTTAGATAAGTCATGCTTATTGCCCAACACATTGCAATGTGCATATTTTCCAGTTATATCCTCACTCATAATTTATATGTTAAATTTACGGTGATTGGGCCGTTAGCGGCGC
>JAMKCH010050141.1:0-11570 GCA_023653785.1 Ophioderma brevispina
AGGATTGCACTGGCAACTTTCCGTATTCTGAGTAAACGGGAGCGATCACTGAAACAGGAGCGGTCACTGACACAGAAGCGATCACTAAGAGGTGACAGTCACAACATATCCCAAATTCGTAACCTTTTTAATAGCTCAAGTTCTTGAAGTTCCCATCATATCCTGTAACTCATATAGGCCTAGTTGCAGATTTCTAAATAATAAAACGTCAATAATTCACATCCTGTATAACTTTCCGTAGATTTTAATATTTTTCTTCTCAAAACTACCCCCGGTGTCTATAACCCATAGCTTCCGTCATACCACAACCAAAGCGTGTTATTGACCATTTTTTCCTCTCCCCCAAGATTTTTTAAAAAAAAAAAAAAAAAAAAAAAAAAAAAAAAAAAAAAAAAAAAAAAAAAAAAAAAAAAAAAAAAAAAAAAAAATTCATCCTGTAGTTTATGAATACTCCATCGAGTCAATTATCTCATATTGTAAACTTTTTTCATAACTTAAGGTCTCGTATTTTTCGTCATATCCTGTAGCACATGTAGTTTCCACTTTGGAGATAATAAAACGTCAATATTTCATCCCGTATAACTTTCGATTCCGTTAACTTTTTTCTTCCCAAAAGTACACCCCGTGTGCTAACCCGTAGTCCCCCGTCACATCCCTCTTTTTTCCTTATAACTCCTCAAACTTCCGTATAAAGTTCTTGAAAAGCGGATCCCTAATCCATGTGTGAATCAAAACAAAGTATCAAGGTCCTGTCGTTCCCGTAGTTGGTATTTTCTACCTCGTAAATTTTGCACCCGCAACCCATATTCTCAAAGGTTTTCTTTTTCCCTTTTTCTAATAACCCCTGTATTCCAGCATACCGTATTAGATTTTTTCTCATAGGCCCAAATTGCAGTATACCGTCCGTATTCCTATTCTCTACCTATATAAAGTGTCAGGATTGCACTTGCAACTTTCCGTATTGTAACGGCCAGGGAGGGATAACTAGGATCAACAGAGGGCGGTATGTCAATTTAGTGGTCGTCATACAGACTGTTTTTACCCGAGGATGACAGGTTTAGTATTCATTGCCGATAATCACATGTGAATGACAACGATAGAATTGAAAGCGAATAAGTTGAATTAAAATCATAATATTGCAAGACAAATCAAGTGAACGATTGGTGATTAGTAGCAAATGATTCTTCAAAGAAGTGTGGTAACTGTAGGTAATAAGTGTGAGCCCCAGACCGCTCAGGAGTTGCGTTACAGTATTCTAAAGGCATAATACACCCCCCCCCCCGGTGTCCTCACATCTCTGTCGTGCAAGAAGCGTTGAAGAAAAAAAAAAGCTATACATCCTAAAAGTCTCAGTATTTTTGTTTCTCGAACTCTCCTGTGCAACTATATGACAGTCCCGGATCCCGCCATGCAGTGACAACAACTTGCCACAGTCTGCGGCGGCGCGTTGCTATATAGTTACGCACAGCCACAGCGAAATGGTGGTGTTTTAACCCATAATGCATCAGCGACGCGCTTCAGCTAGCAACCGACCCGTTTTTCCTGTTATTTCCATAGTAACTGAATAGTTTTGATAAAATGAATGTCCAAACGCACCATGGCATGGTATACCCAACCAATGTACAAAAAATCAGATAGAGGCATCTCTGAGAACACTCGGGAACAAGGTTGAGAATCTTTCTTTTATTATATAGATACCATCTCTGCCTTTCCACTAGTTGTTGCAATAGAGTATACTGTTCCTTCCATCCCTCTAATTTCTGATCAACTATGCTACCCACCTCTTCCATGTCCTGCTTCTTCGTCTCCAGTGCATCCAGGTCTTGCTGCCTTGTCTCCAGTTGTCGTAGCAGAGTCTCATTGGTTTGTTTCAATTGCACATATTTCTGTCTCATCTGGGGATTCTGTTTCAAAAATAAAATGAAAATTTTCCATTATATACTCTGTCCAGCTCAAAGTATGAAGTAGCGATGGAGACGTATACATTGTACGGACTTTCAGCGCACACGTAGGCAAAGCACAAGCGCACTGCAACTAAAAGGCTTCACTGGATATACATGTGCGTCATCACTTCATACTTCAGACAAGACAAAGTATACTAACTAATCACACTCTCGCTGACAGGGAAAGTGCATGGTGCAACATATTTCACAATCAAGAAACCAGTTTCAGCATTCCCATGATTTTCTCCCTGTGGTGTCACATCGACTATGTGTACGCATGATCATTCTAAATTTCGCAGAAAAGGGGTATTTTTCTCACATTCATGTTTGTCTTGCATTTTTCGCTTTTTTTTTCAACAAATTTGTGCAGAACTTTATGTAACACCAGTTATGTCACTGCAGTACTCATGCACCAAAAGAACTTTTGAACCACAACATCGTACACTCATGGTGCCAGACTAGAGAAATCAAGTACAGTCAAAAGTTGCTAAAAGTGCCCTTTCGGTAGTTGCAGTGAATTTCTCCCAAAAAATGGAATGGTATAAGTAGTAGCAGTACTAGTAAAACCAAAGTTTTAAATCCAGTTTTGTCCCCGCTAAACGGGGGTGGCCGGATTCACCTCACAATCACAGCAATACTGCTGTGTGAGGATTTTGTAATATGTGGATATTCTGGTTATCCTCCCGGAGTTCAAATAATTTATCTCTTGCTCTCTAATTCCCTATATAGGCTCAGTAGTAAAAACTCAACGATCAATGTTTGTGTAAGAGTGCTGAGTGGTGCTCCAGTCATGGAAGCAGTATACAGGTACACTTTTATATGCTAGCAGTTGGTTGGTATTCAGAATTTTCTTTGCACATGTTTCCTGTGTAAAGGTTCTGTACTTTGATGTCTACAGCCATCTTTGGCAGGGGCATAATTTGTTTGTGTGTTATTGATCTGTACTATTTTTATATTTAAAAAGCTATCCAGAATCAAGAAAAAAGAAATAAACAAAATGGATGCCGATAACAGTCCCATTGTTCACCTACCATGTCTTCCACTAACGTGTCTGCCATACGCCGACACTGCTGAATCTCCACCTCAGCTTGCTGAATCTGCTGTTCAGTCCTGAGAAAGAGATCAAGAGAAGATCTTTAACTTACAGGAGGGTCTCTTAACACAAATGACCACACAGTGAATGCAGTGATGCGCTGCCTAAAGGACTCATTTTCAGCTTGGAGGTACAGTGTACATGAAGGATATGAGCTCTTTCTAATGCCAATTTCAGTGCAAAGATGGGTCACTACAATGTGTTGTGTGGGCTTATGTTATACGGCAGATGTGCGGGCAGAAGGACGGACTGGCGGAAGGGCAGCAAAAGCATTAATCCACTCTACAGACTAAACCAATTACTCAATGAACTTGACACGGTGATAGAACACAATGAGGTCATGTGCTGTATACTTTTTGTATAGGTTATGAATAATGACAAGTTCATTTGCATTATTTTGAAAATTCATGAATCCACTCTACAGACTAAACTGATTAGTCAGTAAACATCTATTGTGGCATTAGCGATCGGACCATGGACCTTTAACCGATTACTCAATGAACTTCTAACATGGCACGTAGAGGTCATGTGCTGTATACTTAGGACAGGTTATGAATATAAAAGAGCTCATTTGCATATTGTCAATAAAATGTGATTAAACCACAATTCTGGGGGCCATCTTAATTACGGACCATGTAATTCTTGTAAAAGAATATTCTTAATTTGTTAATACAATCTGGAGCCAAGACTTCCCTTATTTCCTAAAACATTTGAAAATTTTGGGGAAAACTGCAAATCTGTGTTGTGGTCCAAATAGTGTGGGTTGGTGTGTATTCCCGTAGGATTTTCATGCTAAAATTTATTTTGTTGCTGTTTGGGTTTCAATAGGACCTAAACTGTCAGAAAATGATGGGGTGCCAATTTTCCTACTGATGCCCCCTTCTTCAAGGGGGCAAATGTTAGTACAGCGAAAAATTTAAAATCGAGTCTAATTGTGTTTTAATGTACGCTAACGCGTTCGTCTCGTCATAAGGATTAGAAAAAGTATATATTTGCCTAGGTTCCAACCTTTAGTTAAAGCGGTATAGCCCCATAATGGTTCAAGGTCACCCTGGGGGTAAATGCTCCGATGTTGTTGAAAGTGGTGTCAAATGATTCCTTGTGTCATACTGAAACAGAAAATGCATTTTAATTGATCTTTTGATATCACCATTGCGACATCCAGGGAAAGTTCTGGTGACCCCCATAGACCATGTAGACCCTTGCGACATGTTGCTATGTAATTAGCCAACCAAATGTCACACACTGTAAAATAATAAATTTTTGGATCCTGTGAGACAATACAAACAACTTATTACCAGTTTCAACAAAATCTGAGCATTGGGTAAATTTTACCCCAGGATGACCTTGAACCATTATGTGGCTATAGCGCTTTAACCAAAGGTCGGAACCTAGGCAAATATATACTTTTTCTAATCCTTATAAGTAGACGAACATGTTAATGTACATTAAAAAACAATTTGACTCGATTTTAAATTTTTCCCTGTAGTAACATTTCCCCCCTTGAGGAAGGGGGCAAGGGGAAGGGGGCAGCAGTCGGAAAATTTGCACCCCATCATTTTCTGACTGTCTGGTCCCTATTGAATGAAAAACAGCAAGAAAATCAACTTTAGCACCAAAATCCTACGGGAACTGTTTCATTGACATACCAACCCACACTAAAAATCTGTACCTCCCATTTTATTATTATTATTATTTTTTTAAATGGTGTAGATGTCTCCAGCATTAAAGGGGGCAGGACATCTTTTAGAACCAGTCTTATTTATTTATTTTTACATTCTTAACATGTATATAGAAGCAAAATAGACAAAAATTTAACTTTATCAGCACTTCAACATTTTTAATTGAGCCATATTAATTGGTCATAAGAAGGCACTTCAGAAAACGGGCGGAGAGCTTCATACATTGGGAGGCCTTATGCGTGACGTCATCCTGTTTACTCCAGGGCACTTCCGGTTGCCAGCACTGCAGAACTGCATACGGTGATAGGTGCAGAAGCTGACTACCGCGATATTTAAATCTGTACAAGGTGTCTTTTTCGTACATTTTTACAAAAAAATGGAAATGGATTATGAGGAATTTGAAATGGAGATGGCAGATGAGCGGTTTGAAGTGCTTTTGTATATGTGGAAGCTCAGAGTAGAGTTCTGATGAAGACGTAGGGGTAGATTTTGGGGAAGGAGAACGCGAGGTACAAGCTGGGGACCGAAGCTCATGATATTATGTTTAAGCCTCCAGCAAGAAACAGAGTAGCAAATAATGCCAAGGAAAATAACCATGACCGTTTTGCTGGACGCCGAGAACATTTGAATTGGTAATTAAAATCTTTGTTAAATTATTTAGTACAAAAATCAGAGCAATTTAGACAAAATAGCACGAGAATTTTCGTGTAGAATTTTGCAAATCTGAGACTGAGTGTCGCGTATTTTTGTGAGACTGCCACGGGGTTTAGCTGTAGAATTGCCTGCCCGGAATTGCAGTCGATCGAACTCATATTGGGTATTTAATTGTCAGTGTTTGTGCTAATACTTTCATTTCAAGAATATTTCTGCACATCATTCCATGGCCAAGATTCTTGTTAATAAATGATTTGGTCTGAAAAGCTTGGAATTGTAATTCGTAGAAGCGCTGATATGAGCTGATAACATGAACCACACACGACGTAGCTTGCAATCGACTAGCTTGACAAGTCATAGCCCGGGGCCGGGGCAAAGCCCCGGCTATGGAGTGCCCAGTTAGAGTAATCTCGAACTAGCAATCGACATGCTGCTTATGGACCCAGAGTGGGGATTTACCCTGATATAAATGGTCAGTGTTTGTGCTAATACTTTCATTTCAAGAATATTTCTGTACATCATTTCATGGCCAAGATTCTTGTTAATAAATGATTTGGTCTGAAAAGCTTGGAATTGTAATTTAACAACCCCTTCGGACTGAGAAAAAACATGAGTTATGCACGGTAAGACGGGTAAGACCACGGCGCAAGATACGTGAGCTATGCACAGTGTATCTGTTGTGTAGAGCAAACGGCGGGCGCGAATCATGACAGGCAGAGGGTACACGTGTAAGCTGCCGTCGTATTTTTGAGGGGGTGGGTGAGGTTAGAAAAATCCATTTCACTTTGTTAATAAAGCGCTAAATGTAAAAAAATACCTTGTGTATGTATGTACAACAATATCCTCTAAGTGCAAAAAAAGTCCGAGAGAAAATGAAGCATTTTTAAATGTTCAAAATGAGACATAAAGGCTTAAAACTTACGTAAATCTGCTGATATTTGGTCAAATTGATCCCGGAAAAATTTACAGGATGCCGTGATTTTTGATATTCGCACTTGATGTGATTAATTCACGATTGCTCGCTTAATACAAGTCATATAAAGTTCTAATCTCACACAAATAACAACAAATATTTACTTATTAAGTTTGAATACCGATCAAATTAATTTGCCCCTCAATAAAAATTATGTTGGGATTTCTTTTTCAACAACTGTTCAAAATGCTTGTCACTTACGCTGTGTGTGCTTCTGCATCACATGTTGTCACATGCTTCTTGGTGCCCTAGTGGCAACACCGACTAAACAGGTTGACGTCACCCGGGATGTTGCCGGGTGTTGTTACTTTTTTGGAAACGTTTTTTTAAGCATATGGCTGGGTGGGTGATTATTATGCTAATTAATAAAAATGATGGGGAGATCATTGTAAACTGTTAAAAAAAAAAAAAAAAAAAATACAGGATGCCGTGATTTTTGATTCGCACTTGATGTGATTAATTCACGATTGCTCGCTTAATACAAGTCATATAAAGTTCTAATCTCGCACAAATAACAACGAATATTTACTTATTAAGATTGAATACCGATCAAATTAATTTGCCCCTCAATAAAAATTATGTTGGGATTTCTTTTTCAACAACTGTTCAAAATGCTTGTCACTTACGCTGTGTTGTCACATGCTTCTTGGTGCCCTAGTGGCAACACCGACTAAAGAGGTTGACGTAACCGGGATGTGCCGGTGGGTGTTGTTACTTTTTTGGAAACGGTTTTTTAAGCGTATGGCTAGGTGGGTGATTATTATGGTAATAATTAAAAAATGATGGGGCGATAATCTCCGTAAACTGTTTCATTAAAATAAAGCAGCACATTTTTTAAGCTCTTATGTTGATACCAAATTGTTATATTGTACCAAAAATGTGCCCCCTTTAAGACACTCTAAGCTTTGGGGTTCCCCCACTCAGCCAAATTTAAGTGCCCACCCCAATAAATTTTTTTTCACAAAAAATAAAAAAAATAAAAAAAATAAATATGTTATGAAAAAAAGAAGTTAATCCCTAACTACTTCTTGCCGCTCAGTTGCAGATGTCATCAATATCTTGGCCTCTCTGTCATTCATCATCTTGAGCTGCATTGAATAGAGGAAACATTAGGCTGGGTGTATAAAAATTTTGCGGTGTTTTTTTTTTATAATTGGGGGGAAATTGGCAATTGTTCCATATGTACTCCTCTTCAAAGTTCTAATGTAACATTTTTTTTTTGGCTTTGGGGTAGCATTTTTGTTATGTAGCCAAGAATAAACAGAATTTGTTCAGTGAATTTTAAAGGTGGTGGGTTTGGTGTGGTAGATACACAGGCAGTCGTCATAAAATGTACCAACCCAATGTAATGTGATTGGAACTAATTATCTTAGTTTGGACTGAAAAATATTGTACATGTTTCTCTTCTACTCCCTGAGCACTACCACTTAGAGTACAATCTGTCTGGTTGGCTTATTAAAGGAACAATATGAGATTCGCAACTCTGAGTAACCCCAATCAAAAGAGTGATCTATATCTCTGTTTGAAACATACCTATCTTACAGTACAGGTAGTGCCCAGGGAGTAAAAAAGGAACAGGCTCTTAGCTAGGGATCTACTTCTTGCTGGGTGGGGGGGATTTTTAAAGATGGAAAAGTGTGGAAAAATAATTAAATTTCCCTCCCCAAGATTGCAAAAAAATTTTTTTTTTCCCTCCAGATTGCAAACAAAAAATTATCCTTTGAAATCTTATTTCTTTATTTCAAGGATAAAAAAATTCCTCAAAATATCAAAAAATTCCCAGGAATGCAATTCCCCACGTTCACAATTGTTTTCAGGCTGTTTCCAATTGCCCCAAAGAAAGCGGGGGCTAGGTACCGACCATGGTAATCTTGTAAATAAAGACTTGAGAAAGAGGTTGAGGTTTTGATTCCCACTGATGAACAAAATGTTAATATATTGTTTGATCGGAACCGATGCAATGAAAAACAGACTCAGAGTCACTGGACTCGATTTGAACGGACGTATAGGGTACCTGGTCAGCCCATGCCATTGTATCCCCCCCCAGTTATAGGCCTGAGAAGGAAAAAGAGATTGATTTGCTACTGTGATGGTCGTTACACTCATCCATGTCTGTTGTCTGTGTTAAGCTTGTCCCAACTGAAAACATCACAAAGACACAATAGGTAATAGGTAAAATGGTCTTCAACTAATCCATTAATTTTCACTTACGTGAACGTTTCGGCAATCGCTATTGCCTTTATCAACACTGTGATGAGTCTGACACTGCTTGATGTCTCTTGACGACGATGTTGGTGGGACAGTGATTTAATCCGGTGTTTTCAGAGGATCTCATCATAAAGGTGATTTAGAAAATATGTCCTTCATCCCTATTCATGGTGGAACTCCCTTTTTTCTATTTCATAGCCTCTTTGATCCAGCATTTGTATCTGTTCTGTTCTTGCCAGTGATCATTAGCTTCCCCCCAACCGATAATGTGATTTTTATGCACAACATGATCTGTAGTGCGATTTGTGAATAGTGGACAACGAGGACTTTCTGCCTGCCGGGTCATTACATTGCTTTTTACTGGAATGTGGTCAATTAATTGTAATGACCTGGGCTAGGCCAGAAAGTCCTCTTGTCCACTATTCACAAATCAGCAATAAAGATAATAGTCTGTGCAAAAATCACTTTCGGTTGGGGGGAAAGCTAAGATCATTGGCAAAGAGCAGAACAGATACAAACGCTGGATCAAAGAGGCTATAGAAATAAGGAAGGAAAAAAGGGGAGTTCCACCATGAATAGGGATGAAGGACCCCAAGTTTTCTTAAAATCACAAGTTATGATGAGATTCCTGCGAAAACAACCGGATGTAAAAGCAACTGGCAACACCAAACATCGTCGTCAAGAGACATCAAGCAGTGTCAGACTCATCACAGTGTTGAAAAGGCAAGCGAATTGCCGACAAGTTCAGAAGTGTGAAAAGTAATGGATTAGGTTGAAATGAACCATTTAACATAGTCATCTACCAATCCTGATTGAACCCCCCTATTCAACGACACAATAGGTAAGTTAATCTGCAAGAGTCAAGAGATACATTTTTTAAAACACTTCCATACGCTGGACAGGCTCGGGAAAGATTAACATACATTTATCCTTGTCTAACTGAAGTATTAAATGTGGCACAGCTTGTGGACAGTTTGTGGAAAGCACAATCTGGCAAGCCCGGGGGCTGTGACACTTGGTGGGAAAGAGTGGGTCGGCATACGGAAGACTTCGGATGGCGTTGGTCGTGCAGGGGAATTCCTTCGCAGGGTCGGAGTGGAGCCTTCGCCGGACTGCGGTTGTGGAGGGCAACGGGCCGTTGGCCGCATCGTGGATGGCTGTAGGGTCTGCGGGCCCAGGGGGAATTCGGGCCTGGTCGGCCTGGGTGGTGAGGCTCATCAGGCTGGTTGTGGACGGGTCTTCCACTGTAATTTTGGATTGCAGCGAACGAACGAAAAGATGCAGTTATAAATATGTAAATTCAATCTAGGGCAAAGTATAGAAAATGTGATGTTCTACAACAAGGTCTTTGCTTGTAGTTAGCTTGAAGGGAATATTTATTCGAGAATGGGAGTTGCATTGCCAAGGAGCTAGCAAGATTGCTGATATTGTTAATACTCTGCACTTGAGAATTAATAGTTTAACTTGGAGATTCAAAAAAAAGTGTGGGAGTTATTTGATGTCGAGGAGGAATTCAAGACATTCTTTAATAAAATCAGGACAAACTACACTTAAAAACAGATAAGAAGAGTTATTTTCACTCAATCCACTCTGCTATATGTCCATTAATCTAGCAGAAAGGCACTGTTTATGATGTGTACTTCCTCTCATACAATAAAGCATCTCATGATGAACTTGAAAAAGTTGAATGCTGTACTGCCAAATTTTGAACCATATGCTTAAACCAACAGACTACAATAAATCCTTACATCACTACTCAGGACGTTTTTATGAGCTCAAAAGCTGATGGACGGTAGTGAAATATCTATAGACGATATCACCTCCTACTGTACCAAGATTGGAGGAGGAGGTTGTATTAGAATAAATGACACACCACACATAAAGAGTGGTCCAAAAAAGGGTTTACACTTTATATTACAAAATCTCTCAAAGTGGGGGAAATTCACAATTTTTTAAAGATTTTATTAGTTAACATATCTTGTTAAACCTGGTGAAAACTGCGTTCAAAACAAAGCTCTAATAACAAAAATGGCGGCAATATAGCGAAAAATGGTCAAAAACCCACTTGCCACACGTAAGTCTATGGGCAAACCATGTATGGTTAACTGAAATCAATACCATTGCGTGAACTGGAGGTCTACTCACTTAACAAAACTACTGGAACACTCTTAAGTTTGGTGACGTGTTTCGTTTGAAAAAAATGAGAGAATATCTCAACCGTGAAATGACTGAACTGCCTATTTACATAGAAGCTAGTTGATTTCAATTGGGGGAGCATTTTAATTTGAAAGATACGGTGCATGTTTTCTTGCCATGGGATGATCGAGACTCTGCTTTTACATTTTCGAATGTTTGCATGGTTTAGGACAAGATCATAAAGAAGAAAATTGCAGTCGTTTATTTTTAAAATTTATAGAGGAAATGTTGAAAATTAATTTGAGGTGTCCTTAACCTTTGTGGTTATTATTAAGGTGATATTTTTAAGCACCTACAGCTCCCATATAAGGTGAAAGATGAGGGTCAACCAATTTTAACTATATTTGCAATTTGAAAACAAACACTATGGTCAAACAAATCATGAAGTGGTGCTATTAAAAAATCCATAGGGCCCCCCTATGAGGAGGCTCTAGACCCCCCTAAAATAGGCCCTTTTCATCATTTTACAAAAATGCTTATAACCAAAATACCAAAGATCAAAGGGAGATAAAATATACTTAAAAAGAGAGGATCCACTGAATCTTTGCCAATATGTATTTGAAAGATGTACTTTTCACCACTTCTGTTTGTATTTCGAATATTCCAGGTTAAATCCATGAATTACGTCCTCAAATATGGCCAAAAATGAAAAATATGTTTACAAATTTCTCAAAAAGACACACAATTTCAAAACCAACATTAGCAATTACTCAAGCTAGTTAAAAGTGGAAATCATGTATCATTAAGTGAAATTCAATATAATAATTGCTTTAAAATGTGTGGAGGTATGTCCATTTTAAATAGGGTGTGTTTCGCCGCTT
>JAMKCH010050142.1:0-10585 GCA_023653785.1 Ophioderma brevispina
TTCATCACATGGCTTTATTGCATGAGGTATAAACGATTTGTCTTTTAAAAATGTTGGACCATCTTTGGAAAATAGGGGTGGGGGGGGGGGGGGGGGGGGGGGTGTGGGGGGTGGGGTTTGGTTTTTTAATATTTTGTTATTTTTAAGATATTCATCTGACAGTTTTGTAATGTTTTATTGACTCCTGACCTTCAAAATCTTCAATTTGACACCACACTCATTCCTAGGCTATATATTAAAAAATGTAAGGTTTTGTCAATAAAATGTCAGCCATCTTGGACAAAGCTGCCACTGCCAACATTTACAGGTTTGGGGAATAATTGTTTTGAACTTCTTTGACACCAGAAAAAACATTGTTACACCAAATGTCTTCTTAGGTATTTTTGGCTTTAAGATGGCTTCCATTTTGAAAATGGCGTCGTAATGCAAATTGCCACCTCTTTTAATTTTGTCCTCACCCTTTTCATGACCCTATAACCCCTATCGATTTTAGCTATGATGACAATGTTATTGGGCAGTCCATGCCAATTCAACAATCGAGTACACCATCACACTCGGGGATTTTCTTTCTTTTTAGGTGAATTTGAAAGATTTCAGAGAAACCGAAATCCTAAAAAACTGAGGCTCTGTAACCTCTTTTCGTTTTCACGCTAACAGCAATTTTAAATTTAAGGGGGTAGCCTCAAAAACGTGTACGGTGTCATAAACTACCGTGTCCGCGTGACGGAGTGTCCTACCACCATCTGTCTATTGTGTCGCCATTGAGTGCCGTAGCATCGTTTGTTTCAGCACTGTCACCAAATGGCCTCGTTACAAGGTCACAGGGTTTTTTATTCGTACATGTGCTATGGTAGCTAGGACACTCTCTCATTCGGGACACTCAATTTCTTTACACCGGGTTAAATGCATATTTCCAGAGGCCATAGACACCGGTGTGAAATTCAATATTCAGAGGGCATAAGTAAAGAACTAAACACCACTCAATACTCAAACTCGGCATTCTAGTAACCTTTTGCTGTAGATTTCAAATATGTGAACAGAAAAAACGCGCACCGTTCACTGTTTACTATATAATTCAATTGGAAATTAAAGTATTATAATTTCTTACCGAACAGACACCAAGCAAAATTTGGTCCATTACCTAGATCAGGTGCAAATAAGGGATAATAGTGATTTAAATTTCTTTGTTAGAGTTCTCCAGGTCACACTTTGGATTCAAAGTCTGAAAACTGCCCCACTTGAATAGCCAGGCTGCAAAGTTCAGAATTCTGTGTACATTTCAATGGATTTTTTCTGATATTAGTTGAAAGTTTAGATTCTTTTGAAGCCTGTTTACCTACAGTACATAAGGCAGTTAGACATCATGTTTAAACTTGCACACACTTCTGCAGGGGCCCTCTTGACCATATTTCAACATAATTTGGGTTCAAAATATCTGAACTTGATTTTTAGAATGGGGGTCAATTCAAGGTTAAATTGGACTCTTTGCTTTTTGCGACAGCTATATTTCTTCAATACAGATGATATAGGTATAAGATTGCATACACGGGATATTCAAGATTAGCTTTCCATTCACCAGCCAAATTTGGAAGTATATCACGTTTACTTTTTGACTTATATCCACCTCCATCCCCCCACCCCAAAAAAAAAAAGTATGGTCCCCCCCCGTGTGGTTTTTGAGGCCATTTTTTGACTCCCTGTACCTTTAATTGGAGCGGGTGGTGGGGGGGCTTTTTTTCTGATCACATATTTGCACTCTTTAGCAAAAGGTAATCCATAATGCCAAGTTTGAAGGCTCTGATGGGGGTAGTTTTCTTTAATAGGCCCTCTGAATATTGAATTTCACACCGGTACATGTTTTGTGAGGTGAACCCCCCTCAAATTTAAATTGTTGTAGGGTGAAAAAGAACATGTCCAGAGCTCAAAGTTTCAGTTTAGTTTCTCATGAATTCTTTCAATACACCAAACAAGAAAGAAATCCATGAGGTGATGGTTTACCCGATGTGAATTGGGCATGGAATGACCCTATTTTTTCCGGCTCCGGAACCACTCTCCTAAACTGGGTGCTGCTGCAGCACTATTGTGAGAGTGAGTGCTCGTTCGGGTTTAGAAGAAATCAGAAACATGGAAAATCCTTTGTGCGCCGTTTCTATACTTGTAGCGAAACAATTTAATCGTTTAAATGGGAGCTACACGGCGTGCTTTGTTATTTTTCAAACTTTTTGCCCCTGAATAATCGTGTGTTACCTGTAGCTTCTCATCAAACATTTTGGGACCCTATAGAGTGTGGTTGTGTGTTTTCCTTACGATTTTTCAATGCTAAAATTGATTTTGTTGGCTGTTGGGTTTCAATAGCCTAAACGTCATAAAATTGGGTTGCCAATTTCGCGGCGATGCCCGCCCCCTTCGCAGGGGGAAAATGTTAGTACAGTAAAATTTGAAAATATCGAGTCAAATTGTTTTAATGCACACTAACCCGTTCGTCTCCTCTCAGATTAGACAAGTATATATTTGCCTAGGCTCCAAACTTTAGTTAAAGCGATATAGCCCCGCTAAGGTTCAAGTCACCCTGGGGTAAATGAGTCCATTTGTGAAAGTGGTGTCAAATGATTCCTTCTTGTCATACGAAACACAACTGAATTTTAACTGTTTTGGTGACATCACCATTGCGCACATCCAGGGAAAGTTTTGGTGACCCCCCATAAACCATGTAACCCTTGCTACATTTTGCTAATGTAATTTGCCAACCAAATGTCACCCGTAAATAATACATTTTAATGCCTATGAGACAATACACCAACTTATCACCAGTGTCAAAAAAAAAAAAAATCTGAGAGCATTTTTGTAAATTTTACCCCAGGATGACCTCGAAACCATTATGGGGCTATAGCGCTTTATCTAAGGTCGGAAACCTAGCAATATAAATGTTTCTAATCCTATAAGGAAACGAAACATGTTAATGTCCATTAAAAATTGGACTCGAATTTAAATTTTTCCTTGTATATAACATTTTCCCCCTTGAAGAAGGGGCATCGGTCCGAAAAATCCCCCCCAATAATTTGTATAAATGGTCAATTTCAGTTTCATTTTATTTTGCCAGTATCACAATATACAAAAACATACACATAAAAGGAAAAACAGTAAATGCACTATGATTAATTTAAGGTTAAACCCCCCAAAATACAGAGCAATCATAGCTGTAAAGGAGAGTCCGCAGCATTTCCACTAGAGGTAAAAAACAAAGGGACGACCAAAGTAGCCTTGCGGGGGAATGACCCAACAGTGCCATTTGACACTATCAAAGTGGCCAACCAAAAACTACTCACAAGACAGAAGAAGAGAAGAAACAGAAAGCAGTGAAAACTACGAACAATCCAACACCAACCATGATGCTTGATTGATAAATTAAAAATATATATTGCACATGAAACAAATACTCTGGAAATTACCAACTGTTTTCTCTTAAATGAAACTTGAGGCTAGAAAGGAAGCCATTTAGGTTAATGACAAGCTTGTCCTCTATAGTTTTGGGGGAATTTTCAAATGACTGGAACCTTTACAAACAGTATATTTTAAACATCAATTCACGAGCAAAAGTATGACGAAATTTGAGAGTGTCTGCATGACGTGTATTCACCGATATTAATCACAGGGTTAATGTCATAAAACGCCTACAAACCCTTACTAACAATGCAATTGGAAGATGTAACAGAAAGCGGTTGGATAATGACTAAGAACCTCAAAGTTTTAAAGGCGGATCAGGGGTAAGCTCCCCCCTGTAGCGGGAATATAACACGAGCAAGAAGCCTCTGTTGTACATTTTCAATTTTCTTAATAATGACCGATCTGGTATGGCATCCAGGCTGGGAATACCATACTCGATAACAGACGGCAAAGGGTAGAGTATAGTTTAACTAAAATATTTGCGTCATTGCAGCGAACCAGCCGCGAATAAAAAACCAAGAAAACTGTATGCTTTTAGCAGTAACATAGCCAACTGATCCCCCCATTTCAATTTGGATGAACTAAAAATGCCCCAGGTATTTATGACAATGCACAACACCCACATGGACTGGAGGATTTTGTAGGCAGGGCTGGAGAAAAAATAGCCCTTTCCTGCTCAGGTAGGAGAAATACACTGTCCTCCTAACCTTCCTATTTCTCATTTTTTCTTTACCTTTTATTAACACTTAAGTGACCAAGGGGGGGGGGGGGGGGGGGGGTTTTCCTATGGACCCCCAAAATTTGTTTTCCGCACTGGCCGCTTTACGCATGGGATTTTTGCGCCGAAAATTTTTTTAATTGATCCTGACTTTTAATGCGCTTCTTTTCATACCAAAATAATTAAAATCGCAAGCGTTAATGAGTTAATTATTGGGGGTCCCATGGAACCCCCCCCCCCCCCTGGGCACTAAGAAGTCATTTCAGAATATTTGTTAAAAATAAGACTAAGAAACCAAAGAACCAAAGGCAAATTTTTTTTTTGCTGATATAAGTTCACACATACATGTAAGTAAAAAACATTTAATTAATACCATTAAAAAAATTAACCCTTTATGTGCTGAAAACAACAATTTTATCATGGATGTTGCCAAACCGTTACTGTACAACTCTCTGGGAAAATGACGGTATTTTGCAACCCCCGTAAAAAATACAGGATTTCCCTACAAACTGCTAGTTTTGGTGTTAAATATATGTTAATTTGGGTCTCTAGAATAGATATCAACATAAAATAAGTTATCAAATGTTTGGTTTGAAAGCGTAAGGCTCATTTGAATTTTCCGTCTTTTTTTTTTTTTCCCAATTTTCCGCGTGTTTTGAAAAAATTTTTTTGCCCTATTGTAGCCAAAATAAAAATTTTCATTTTTTTGTTGCTGATTTGGGGTTTGTCTTATGACCCTTCACATGGGGTATAAATTTCGTGCAAAAATTCTCTCGGGAAGTGGTTTCCTTAAAGGGGGGGTCCCAGGGAACCCCCTGGGCACCAACGTGAGTTGAAACACCCCTTGGTCACTTAAGTGTTAATGTCACCACCATTTAACAATGCTATTTAGATCTGTCTGCTGTTTTGATGTCATCTTCTGAACGGGTACGCCTATATAGCAAGTATTATCTGCATATTGGAGGAAGAAATGAATAGAAATTGAATGGTCCCTATTCAATGAAAACAGCAAGAAATAAACTTTAAGCACAACAAATCCCCGGGAACTTTTTCATTGCCATACCAAACCACACTGCTAGCCTTAGCGGGAAAAGTCGGAAACAATTTTTTTCTTCTCTATGCCGGATCCTACGATGTCACACAAATTGGCTGCAACCAATCAGCGTCTTAGGTACCTTTTACTCGATACTTTTTAAAACCCGCGGATCCTGGCGAGATCACTCAATATTTGTAATTCTGCATCGACCACTGTTCTTAGTTCAGGCTGAATCTTAAATATATGAAAATTTAAGCTAAAATTCGGGTCCTTCGTCTTTTGTACATAATGTAAAATTTTATTTCCCTTAAAGGTTTTTTTTTTTAATTATGGTTTTAAAAATACATGCCATCCAAACAACTTTACATTTTTGTGGGCGCCAGCATAGCGGAGGACCACTTAGCACTCCGAGGTGCGGGTGTATGTGTGTGGTGTGTGTGTGTGTGTGTGTGTACGTGTTTTTTTTAATTGTTAGTTATATTTTTATTTAAATTGACGTTAATTTTTATTTAAAATGAACATCACTTGACAATTTGAAGTTCAATTGGACCGAACTCGTGTCTAGGTTGCACCATGGGATCTTTCATATGTGTGATGAGGTCAAACGTCATAGCCAAGGTCCAAAAGGTATGTGAGGTCAAGTTGATAACTATGGTAAAATGTTAATTTTTTTTTAAAGAGGATGCCCCATTGAAGTATGTGGAAATTTTTCAATCTTGATATATGGCCTTCACCCCAAAACCACCCCACTGCAAAGTTTCGCGCTGATATTTTAAAGCCGTTTTGATGTAAGAGCTAAAAACGTACTTTTGTAAGCCCCATAGAGTACTGTGTAAAATTAATATGGTCGAACCAAAAGGGGCACATTTTCCCTCATAACTTCCAAACCAAACATCCTTATCCCTAAGTTTCACAGGGTAATGAGAAAATAGTAGCTTTCTTCCTGATACCAAAATTTGGCCACTTCCGGTAAAATCGAACTTCTGGGGACGAAGGCTATTAAAGATCGGGCCATGGACCTTTAATTTATTTTTTATTTAAATTGACCTCAATTGAAAAGTTGAGTTACATTGGAACCAAACTTGTGTCATAGGTGTCATAAAACTTGTGTCATAGGTGCCCCATGGTATCCCTCATATGTTGATGAGTTTTAAGGCATGTGCCAAGGTCAACGGTCCTATGAGGTCCAAGTCGAAAAATGGCAAACAATGTATAATTGGGCCCTCATTGAATCGAGGTCAATTGGAACCAAACTTGTGTCATAGCTGCACCAAGGTCATGGATCGTCTCCAGTTCATATTCTTTGAATATAGCGAAGCGAAAGCCGAGAACAACGAAATTCTAGTTAATTTGTTTGGTTGTTTATGTTGCTTTTAACATGGTCCCTCTAACTTTGACATGGAAACCTATTGATGTTTTAATCAACATCTCAGTCTTCCTCTTGTTTGTTTTTTTGTATAATGTCCATGTTGAACGTCTATTTTTCCGCGCCACTACT
The DNA here is from genome assembly GCA_023653785.1 of Ophioderma brevispina. Classification (NCBI taxonomy): domain Eukaryota; kingdom Metazoa; phylum Echinodermata; class Ophiuroidea; order Amphilepidida; family Ophiodermatidae; genus Ophioderma; species Ophioderma brevispina. The sequence goes on from JAMKCH010050142.1 coordinate 6,697, forward strand.
TGAGATAAAAACAACAAAATGTGGTCATCTTTGTTTACAAAAACATCTCAAGATCGTCTTTAATCAATGTTTGTTAAACTAGAAAATTTAAACTAAAAATAAAATTTGTAGGCCTTTAGGTCTATCTGTACATTATATTTTGGCTGATTCAAAAATGATATGCTATAGGCCCAGATGGCGTAAGTCCATAGTTGAAAAAGAGCACCTTGAAGAAATGTGTCCTGTCGGCCAATTGAGTTTAAGACTATATGCCTCAAGGGTACGGAAATCATTTACTTCTTTCAAATCCTAATATCAACGAGCAATTAGATCCTATTTTTATTTAAAAATCGGAGTATTTTTTGAACTGGAAAACCCTGTACCAGCAATTTATGACCGTTCGAACTCCATACAAAAGGTTTACCCTGTATCTTGGTAACGAAACAATTTGAAGGAGGCACGTACCACTACCTTGTCTTGACTAACAGAGAATTTGAGAATGTAATTTGAACCTGCTTTTGAAGTATTTTAATATTTGACACTGTATTACCTTATTTTTCCCCCTAATTTTCGTTGTTTGCACAGAATGTGACCTGGCAGCAATTATTGAATATTGAATCGTGACCTTATACTAAAATAATCAGACCATCAACGGTTTTTGGACCTTTTCGCTGTAAACGCACCACTATTAAAATATCTCCTCCCCCAGGACAAGTTCAGTGAGTTTGTACTTTCATACATTGCTTGACAGAACTGACCATGTGTATCTGGTATCTAACCCAAAAACCAAGGGTGTATTTCTTCGTAACCTTGGGTGAATGAAAGGTACTGAACTGAGGCCCCACGGAATTGAAAGATTTTACAAGCTCATAGTCTGTTGCTCCTGTTCTAATCCGAAAGGAGTCTGTCGACATGTTAATCCCCGAGTTTTGAACACTGACTCTACGCTTTAGATAAATGGCGTAAAGCAAAGAACCATTCGCGAATATAATATTCCTCTGGAGATGTGTTGAGCTTGCTAGTTTCTGACTATTTCGAGCCGCAGGTCGAGAACATGTCGGAAACTGGCAAGCGAAACACAGCTCCGGAGGACTATTATATTCGCGAATGTTCTGTTTAAAAGGAACATATGTCATGATTTCTCTGAAATATTTTGGAAAATTTGGTATGGATGGAAAGCGTAAGTAGCGGAGATTACATATAAATCAAAATAATTGAAAATTGTCCACATTTGTTTAGTATTTTGCCCTTTTAATTAATTTTCCGCCCAATAGCTTACTCGAAAACGATTCCGACAAAATCCCATCGCAGGCAAATGGGTGACGTCAAAGTATGACCATCTCCATAATTTACGACGAACGTCGTTGTGACCCATCATAATCGCGTGTTGCCACTTTCCAAACTGCGAATTCGATGTGTTTTATATCAATACTAATTAAAACACAACGAAATGAAACAAAATAATGTCATTTTTGTAACTTCTTTTCAAATTTTATAGTACTTTCATTAATCCATCATATTACAGTGTCAGCATAACAATTCGAGTCAACACGATGTTTTGGTCATCACTTTGACGTCACGAGGCGAGCAAAATTGGGCGCTTGTGATCATGAAGCCGTGGCGAAAAATCCGCCCGTTTTCCTTCGTATGTCAAAAAAGCAAAATTAAATGCCTCTATTTTGTTAATTTTCCAATCAAATTGTATTATTTTTTTCGGGAATTCGTGATGATGTACATATATTTTATGAATGTCAGTCAAACTGAGACTTGACAACAATCTTGACATATTTCCTTTCATCCAAGAGGTTCTATATAGTAGAGAGTAAAGCGTTACGTCATCTTTAGAAATCATCGTCTCGCATGTTTTGGCCGACCACAAAGAAAACAGAGAGTAACCAACATAGAAAGCAATGGCTGCCTCCGCTTCTTCCACATCTGTGGGTGCCGACCGCTTTGCATATACACAATCGGTAGTTATACAAATTGATGTTGTGTTAGAGGTGGCCCAGGTGTAATATAGTGGCCCTGGATCATTGTGCTCAGATACTCTTTTTTCCCATATTGCAATGCGCTCTTAGGTGAAAAGAGGTATTCATTTAGGCGGTTTTTTTAAATCAGACGACTGACGTGTTCATTTCAATTCGTTGTGTGGCCATGGTAGAACAAAATTTAACCACCAAATAGCACCCACCATCCACCAACTGATATTTTGGCGCTTGTTTGTTCGAATTGACATTATGTGTTGTAACAACACCCAAACTAATAATGATTCCGTGCAATATTCAAAATGTCAGCTGCCCAGCAACGGACACTGTTTTGAATAGGGTTTCACACCCCCCTTGGGTTTCACAAAGGTATTCGTTCGTCTTTGGGCATTCAGCTTTTAATGTTATTGTAGTGAACACAAAATGCTAACAAATCCAAGGGTCAGTAGTACTCAACAGCGACACCACCAGATTTATATAAATGACTGAGTAGAGACGTGAAAATCAAAAAATAAAGAATTCTTTTAAACTTTATAATGTAGCTGCAACTTGTGTATTACACTTGCAATATGAGTCTTTTGCTTTGTCCGTATATTGTCTCTAAAAAAAGTTTTGTTTTTGGGGCGCAAATAGCCTAAGTAGCTGCAGGCGCCATTAAAATCCAATAACAACAACAACTAAAAGAGTATTCCAAAAAATACATTAGCACTACATGATAATAATTTAACGTTGTCTGTTTATAATTATGTAACATCTCTTGTAGTAAAAAACTTTATCTTTAGTATCTGCATAATCCACCGCTCATCGGTGGTTCCTAACATTGTATTCACTATGACTCAAGGAATATGACAGTATATGTCTCTGGACTTCACCTTTTGATCCATATAGAAACGGCATTCTGTATAAACACCACATTCCTATTTGAAATAGTGTGCTTACCCCACAATAATTACAAAGCAATCGCTGTCTTCTTTTTTTTTTTTTAAAAAACTCTTTTCTTTTTTTTTTTTGTTTATGCTATTCAGCTGACAGACTTTTATTGTGTGGCTCGTAACTATCTCCTTTTATTTCAAGGAGTAGTTACGATCATGGTAGGTGTCCTGAATGCGATAAAAATTTAAATAATCCTCCCCCCCACAACAATGGCAGATGGTGTAGAAACACCGATTCCTATTAGATACTTCTTTTGTTAGAAATGTGGATTGTCTTTTGTTTGCAGTAGCCAGAAGCCACTCCGCAAAACTAGTAGGTCTCAAGCCACTTCCGCAAAATAGTGGGCAGTTCAAACAAAAGAGACACAATAGATAAACGATGAAAGGAAACAGGGCTAGACGTATGCACTTACATGGATAGCGCTGCCGAACAATAATGAATGGAAGGAAAGTGTTACCTATAAAAATGGCGGAACAATGCACCCCTGCTGGTGCACAGATTCCACACAGATGTTTTATGGTTTGACAAGTTGTATGCATTGGTTTCCGCCAATGTATAAGTTAAAAATAGCAACTTCCGATTCTTTGTTCAAATGTCCATTATAGTTACGAAAGCGGTCAGAGACCGTTATTTAAAGCTATGAATATTCAGACTGTTATTTTTCCGAAAGTGGTCTCTGGAATAATTCAGGAGAAAAATAACGGCTGTGATGAATTATTCATAGTTAAACAATATAGGGACAATTGACAAAAGGAAAATTCTAGAAACCCCTCAGCCAAAGGTGGGACAAATGAAAGAAATAAACAATAAGGGCCGTAGCCAGGAAGTATGTGTGTGTGTGGGGGGCGGGGTGCCGATTTGCCAGAAGTGGACTTTTGCGTCCACACCAAACCAATTGTTTTCGGCGGCTGCGCTCGCTGGTTGACCCAAATTTTAAATAAATTAAAAAAAGCAAAAAAGGGGAGGGGGAGGGGGGTTGCGTGTGCACGACA
>JAMKCH010050143.1:0-10935 GCA_023653785.1 Ophioderma brevispina
GTATACCAGCTTATAAACTCTTTTAATTGAATACGTGTTATTTGTTGAAGACTTTAAGCTTCCTCCCAGCCATATCATACCCTGGCTCAATTTTCTGACCAAAAGAGAACCGAATGCAAAAGTGTTTTTAAGATTAATCTTTTCATACTGCGTCAATGATTATATTAAGGCTCCAAATAGAACTATGCCTATCGATATTCTCTATAATATACGTATTCTATATTCCTATATTGACATAAGCATTCACAGAAGCTTATGTTCTTGAAATTTCATCAGGTCTTTGATTATTCATCTGTATTTCATCGATCTGAACAATACATTTCATATGTTTTGGTGTCACTCCACATATATCTTTATCTTATTCTCACACTCCTCCTTATCCATTGACCCCTGTGGTTATGTCAGACTTTGACCAGGGGATGATGCCTGTAACTGTCGGATCACTTCATCAACACACTACAAGACAGTAACACTGCTGATGAACGTCCAGAAAACGTACGTTTTCTAATGGTCTTATTCGGAATAATAATAAAATGTCAACCGATCAATTCAATTTCCTTTCCTGCCCTAATATCAGTGACCAATTATACACATAGACTTACAACAATGGCAGCTAAAGATATTGAAATCGGCCTTTATCTGAGGCCACTGGTATATTGCCACGCAGTTACAATATTTGAGGTGTTTATCACCTCCACGAGGTCGGGTTGAGTAACAAACTACCCGGGCTTTTTTACAATAACTACGCGGCTTTATTATTAATTTATAATGGGTCGTTGACACTAGTTTCTTCTGACAACGCGGTAAATTGACTAGAACTGATAGCAATAACTACAGATTTTGCTCTGAACACAGTTTTGGAAGGTCAAAGCTTGCCCAACACTTTATTGTAATATTTGTGTTCATTCTTTCTTCCTTTTGCGACCCTCCGTCGGGTCTGCGATTTTCATGTGCGGTTTTGGTTTCCAGTCCTATACCCGGCAACGAAGATTTTCCCCATGTATCCTCCAGTTTCCTCCTGCTTCTAAATCTGGGCTTTCTTTCCCCTACGGCATGATGTTCTAGTTTTTTAGGTTGAGTTTGAGGTGATACGGATTATTCTAGTCGAGGCGTCTGTATCGGGCGAGGGGCGCAGCCCGAGCCCAGATACAAAATCCTAAAGGAATATACTAGATGTAATCTGTGTCACCTCAAACTCACCTAATAACGATTTAATCATACCCAAGCAGAAGAAAATACTCACACAACATATGGCCTAAAGACAATTATAAGCGTGATTCACAACAAACAATATTTTACGTACGGTAATTGACGGAGACAATTTGTTTTAAATGAGTGCAAGGGTGGCCGAATTTTTCAGCGACAAGAATCTTTAAAATAAACCGAAGCCATAACAATCATCTGTTTCCGATTCACAAACAAAATTATTGATCTATTTTAAAGGTCTTTAGTATATGTGAGACGATTTGATGAAATCTTGTTCCAACTCGTTAAACATTGCTAAAAAATCGCCAAATTAGAGAAGTAGTGATTACGTCAAAAAAGAACGTGAATTTTCCGGATTTGATTTTGTTATCCTGATGCATGATAACGCATGCCGCAGTTCCAACTGAAATGATAGGACGTGAGAGCCCCCCCCCGCCGCTCCGAGGGCGGTGTTACGGGATATATCTAGTCAGTACCCCCAATGGAGGCGATTAATCCAATGAAATCGAGGGATCTACATGATGGTATGATAAAATAGTGTATAATGATGTGTAAAAGTGAATTGAATCAAGTATCTTCGTGACCCAATAGTGTCGGTAAAAACTAATACCTTCCTGAACCTATAGTTTATGATAAAGATATCAACTTTCATTCGCTTTTAACATTTTTCGTCTTGTATTGTATTTTAAGATCTTTTTAATAAATTACCCCGTTAATTTTATTTATTTTATGATGTGTTGGCACTAATTTCATCATTCTGCACCATACAGTTCCTCTCTTGTAATACAGCCATGAGAGAAGGATATTCTCAGACGAAAATCTTCTAATATATCTCGTTTAGGGAACACTATGGTGGGAAATGAAATTTAGAGGGCAATGTTACGTGAGATTTATACAAGTTGCCTGTCAATAGATGTAGTAAGCAAATGCTTGCCAACAAGTGCCAGCCCATACAGCCAAATAGAGGTGCGAATTCTTAAAGCACAGTAGTGGCAAATAATAACGATCGTTTCTGCATTGGAATTCAATGAAGGATTTGTTTTGCTTAAGCCGGAAGATATGGCACGGTTCTATCTAGAACTATGTATTAGGGTTCAGGAAACATTGGAAAAACGAACTCTGGTAGAGCTGCTATTAAAGTTCTCAAAACCCTTTACGATCCTGTCTCCTGTTCAAATGAAGAGGGTTTCTTCTCGAACGTAAGGGGAACACGATGAAATAAAGGAGAGGGCTTTTCACAATAGTCATGAACCAGAATAAAGATATCTATTAATTATTTGATCTAGAAAGGATACATTGGAGTCCAAAATAAGAACAGGACAAATGACGAAGTCAGAAGAACGAACTGCAGACGAAGGAATGTGTTTTTACTGTCATGGTGTAACACGATATTCAGAATTGGGTGACAACGATACTGAACAAGACCAACACGCCGAACCCATTTCATATTTGCAGCTGATTATGGGCATTGAGAGCTCGGATAGCGATAATTCCGTTGTTTACTGTAAAGACACTATGCTTACTGAACCATAAAACACGATCAGGAGTACTGAGTGACAAAAACATTTTTTACTGTTGAATGAATGAATATGCCCCGAAAAGAAATATCTGCACCTTGTGTTTGAAACAAAAAATTAAACAAACATAATATTTAGTCTTTGAAGCGATAATCGTTTCGTTTGACCGAGGTTCACAGAGTACGATTTAAAACAGGGGCAACTGGACAACAATTGTTGAAAAATAGTGGTCCTCAAGATGATTGAATTATTTGTGTGCCGCACGGATGGTGCTAACTTTTATAATATTAGCCCTCACCTGAAAGAATTAAGAGCCCAAAATCAGCGCACTTATGGATAAAACAGAACGATTTAGAATATCTTTTGTGAATAACTCCGGAGTCATGTTATTCAGCAGACGCACGACGGAAAGTGCAACCTTTAAAGAACAGACAGCTCAAATATACAACACGTAGCATATGAGTGATTCCCACGGCATCCACACAGCAAATGGGTAACTTTGAACTAGATCTGACGACATTTGTCGAGTCCTAATATCAGATGCGTAAGCTTCTAGGATATAATGTAATAGACCACATTTGTTGATTTAAAGTTACGAGAGCAAAACTAAACGTTAGCCTACCTATAGTTTGGCGCTGGAGTGTTCTTTGGCCCTGATATTAATGCCCCCATCTCCTTTGGGTTGCTATTTTATGTGTAAAATATATCTGTATTCTTCACAACTGCGCGGCCATGCAATGGGCTGAGCAAGAGCAAATTGTTGGAAGAACCAGCGAAATGGGCATATTTTGTGAAAATGTGCCAGTGCTCGCTTTACGCTAGTACGAGGCTCGTTGGAGGGACATCTTTCAGATAAAAATAAAAAGTAAAATTTAGTTTATGATCCCAATGTGTGTATGTGATTTTCTCGTACATGGTGCTTGAACGCGTAGCTTCTGTAGTCATATCGGAAAGGCTACTGTCGGCCGACGTCTGCCAATAAAGTGTAAACCTATCATTACTCCCTTTTTTGTATTCCATACAAAATGGAATTTGTAGGCATCTTGTCATGTTTGTTTTGAATGGACAATTTAAACATGGTGTGAAATGAGTTTTGATATTTAATCAAATTAACCAATAAATATAGAGACGGTGTGTTCTCCGCTTCAGTTGCTTCTGTTTGTATAGTTATTGTGTTCTCTTCGGGATTATTGGAGCCTGCCGTGGAGTTCTAAGGGGGGCATTAAACGTGATAAAGGTTCGTTTTCCATGTCTGCGAATCTAACCAGAATTATTTACTTGTGATGTGTACGTGTGAAGCTGGTAAATCATTGTTGACATCCCACTTTAGCATTATGCATGTCGTGAATATACGGGTGGCACGGGATTGTTGCAGCACAATTTTGAGGTATGAAGTGGCTATAGGCCGACCAGGACGACTGATTAGCCTTTTGGACAAAGCTAATCGGGCTAGGCTTCAATGCCCACTTTCATTTCAGATAACAGGCAGGATAGGATAGTGGATATTTCACTCGGGAACGGGGGTTAGAATACAGGAATGGCTTGGTTAGTATTAGGGTTGTCGGCCGCCAAACAAATGGGGATAGCTATTCGGCCGACTGTCAGGTGAATAGCCGTCGAACTTCGATTTAGTGGGAGGAGTGGCTCGTGCCCACTTGAATCATCAATTAATGATCTTTGAAAAGTTTTGCAAATTAGAAATCTGAATAGCCAAACGCATCATCTTATCCATAAGAAAGAATGTTTAGCATTTCTTGAAATGCTATGGTCGTGTATTAAACAAAACCATTTTATTACTTATTTATCATTCATCATTGCTTGGCTTAATCTATTTTATTTATTTATTTGGGATAACACTTGCAAAGTGTTCTTGCCCAATTGACGATGCATTGATGAGAACTACAAAACAATAGAAAATGTGCAATAATGTCAAAGGCACTTCGGATAAGCCTCCTGCTCCCTGAATATTATGGATTTAATATTATCTCCACAGAAAATAAAGGTGTTGTTTTTTAACATCTGGCAGTAGCTGCTACGCCTGTGATAAGTACACTAAATGCATAAAGTGATGATAATAATAAAATTCCTTCAATAATACTTAAAGGCCCATAATGGATTCCCTGAGGGTACCCATTATACTCTGCTCCGCTTAGCATATTAAATCAATATTACGTCTCATTCTATCACTGCTTGCATCGTGCTGCATTGTACAAGGCTGTTAACATTAATAGACTAATGCAGTAACTTTAAGGTGTTTCTTATATGTATTCAAATATTTATTAGGTGTCTATTGTTTGAAGTGAAGTAAATTACTGTAGTTGTTTACTTCTTAATTGAATTTTTCGTCTATGTAATTTAGAGCAAAAACAAGCATCATGTGTTATTCACATCCATGTCCTCAAATCGCCAACACTTCTCAAAAAAATAACCGGTTGATGGCGTTTTGTTGTATTATCATTGGTCCTTTAAAAAAAAGTTAACTTGTATAGACTAATAAAACTACTGGTTTATGAGGGACATTTGGCGTATAGGATTGAGTCTAGAATACATTCACTTCCGAAGCGTTGTAATTGCCATTCAGGTAACAATGTCTGATAAGTTCGCAGGAAAAATATCATCTGTGAGTTGCATTTGTTTTAACGGCAATTTTGTGCATGACCGTCTTAATGACACTTGTGTTATATAATGTATAAATAAACGTACATTTACTATTTCCCCCGTCATGCATAAACTACAAATGCATAACTTCCAACCATGATAAACGATCAAAATAAAGAAGTCTGTCAAACATTGGTTGAGCGTTCGTTTTTGGATTACACAAAAATCGATTATATTAATTATGATAAAGACGATCAGTCTTCAGATGTTTTAAAGGTGCACGCTTTATTAAATATCAAGACAAAATATAGTAATTATAATACCGAGAGAGGGATTAATATAATATAATGCGACGAAAGTGTTGCCAGATTTACAGATTCGGAAGGTGTGACTCGTGATGCAGCGTGGAGGAGAAAATAGAGGTTTCTAAGGAATTGTGATAGAGAAAATGAAAAAGTCATAAAAAATATCAGACGATGTAAATGAGTGAGGTAATCAGCGAATCATATTTGTCATATGAGGAGATAATGGCCAATTTAGATGATGATTGTACCTATACAGTTAGGAATTTGTAAAAGAGACTCGAAGAAATAAGGTGTACTTTATATAAAAGTATAGTCTTCACTGTATTGAACGACGACAAAAATAAGTGTTAGCATGGCTTTGCTTCGCGTTATAATTTTGTACTATTTATACCTTGATGACGGTATGTGAGTGATAAGGCAGTTGTTTAAAAACACACTTAAAGTAAAACCACTTTTTATATTTTTGAAATATAATTTTAACATAGTCTACAGTTGTTGTCATAAAAATTTACTGGAAACCCACTCTGTGATCTTTTCCCCGCAAAGTTGACCTTTACATGATATGGCCCTCGTCCTAACATTTGACGGCTGCATCCCGACACATATGAGATATGGACTGTGTCATTCAACATTGTGGTTTTTTTATTTAGATATATTTATTAGATTTTATTTGACATAGAATCGATGCGCCACCAGGGAAATTCAAAGCTTTCACTGTATTGCATAGTACAGTTATAGGCAACCGCCCTCCTTTCAAGATTTTGCTTGAGCTCGATAGCCGATTTCTATGAATCACTTACTTTATGTCAAAACTTACACCCCAATACAAAAAGGTTGTCAATTTCGGCTACCGTCAAAAGTGATCATTTCTTTTTCCATTACTTCGAAGCAAAATCGAGACTCATAGACGAGTGCAAAACGTGTAAACTTTCACGATCGTGTATCATGTCTATTAGTCACTTACTCAAGCGCTAATAATTTATGTTGAATTTACTAGTTTGGGGCACAACTTACTTGATCTAGTATGGTACTGAATGGTAACAAATTACGTGATCCATGTGAACATGATTTGGGAATAGGAAGTTGAATCCAGAAACTCTGCTTACTTATGTTTCCACCATGACGCTTCCCATAGCATCTGTACTGCTGGAACACAGCGCCACCTATTTCGTTCCGCATCGCTAATTGGGAGGGCTATTCTTAGAATGCACTACGTCTCTTTGACTACTAGCAGCCAAGCGCTGGTTTAAGCCTCTGCGATTAGCTTAAACAAGGAATGAAAAAAAACGGTTTTCGCAGGTACCTTGAATATCGCGAAATCAACGAATCAAGTGGTCGATCTGATGTTAGAAATGCGTTCCTGACAAAAAGACCAATTAGCTCACTAGCTTTTGTAAGCCTGACGTGTGGCATGACTTGACCGCAGCAATCGAGAATTGAGCAGCTGCCTGAAGGTAAGAAAATGCTGTGGGATCGGATGTTGCACGGTTTTTTTTTAGGCGTTTCCAAAAAAGGAAACCTAATATTATAAACTAGCTAGCTAACTAGGACAATTGAGTTGGAAATTTTTTGTTTTTTTTTTTTTTTATTACGGTACAAAATTCATCAGCTGTCACAAAACATGAATCAGTACATCATTATTCATTACATAATAAAAATATTTGATTTTTAAATATTTAATTTGTGTACAATATAAGAGTGCATAGGATACCGTGTTTTATCAAAAAAAACCTCAACACAACCATACACAAAGAACAAAGACAAACAGGATAAAACAAAAAACAGGTTATCACAATTAAAGCATGACAGGAGAAAAAAAAAAAAATAACGTAAAAATACCTACTAAATGTTCACATGAATCACGCAAATTATTTTTTCCAAATTGCCACTTAGACTTGTATTGCTTGAAATTAAATTGCGTTAAGTAAACATACTGTTCCAGTTTGAAAAAAGGTTTCAATTTCAAAAATTAAAAAAAGAAAAAACCTAAAATTTTTTTTATTTGGCATCTCGTCGATAGATATAGAATTTGGTTATCAAAATGATTAAATTTTAGAGCCTGATACTTTTGTTCAGTGACCATCCAAATAATATTTGAATTTGACTTAAGTTGACGGGAATACCAAGTTTGTTAGGAATCCAGTTTTGTCAGTTCTAACAATAAAGTTTAACTGATTTGCACTCTGTCAAAAGATGTTAACTGGTTTCTGATTTGTCACTGCAGAAAGTACATAAATCATTATTTCTTCTAAATTAGATGCAATAGGTGTGTGTTGTAAGGATTATATGTCAAGATTCTGTACTGAAAACCATCGTAGTTTTAACAATCAAAGAGTACATTTAAAAGAACCAAGCAAGACATTTCCAAGTTCGTCGGAAAACTTACAGTAATTTGTTTTCCCATTTTTGTTTCGATTTCGAATTTTTGCAATTTACAAGGTAGATTACCACAGGACGCTTGCACAACCTGTTTTATCCTTCAAAATAAGGCTTAAATGAAAAGGAATAAAAAATTAAAAAAAAAAAAAAAAAAAAAAATATTTTTGTAATTATATGTTTAAAATTTGTTATCACACAATAGTATACCATTATAGCGGAACCTCCTCCTCCTCCGTTTCAACATCCTGCCACTTCTTTCTCAACTCGGCCGTTCTACCCGTCCTGCCTCCGCGTTGCTCCTCGGCGGAAAGGGAGGTGGTCAATACATTACTTGGGTGCAATGTCTTACAAGATAGAAACGGTTTTCGTCATGGTTGACCAGATCCAGAAATATATGTCTTCTGATCTGCCATGTCTATACGTTTATTTCCTTACCACCAATTTTAATATTATCCATTGTTCCAAATTACATAATATAAGGACTTACCAAATATGTTTCTGGGAGATGGTTACTTTTGATTTTGACCATGCCCTAAAAATACTTCTTTCCAAAATGTACTATGTGATTTTCTTGACAAATTTAAAGTAATAAATTTTTACTACCCATTCCAATTCGATATATCGCTGATCTCAGTTAACTTATAAAATAGTAAAATAGCCTTTTCATCTATATTTCATCTTAAAACACGTCTTACCATGTACATTTAAGAGCTTGAAAAAATAAAGTCAACTTTTACTAGTCTTAAACCGCCTGCGGAAGGAGTCATATGACATGGTTGATTCCCTACTGATTTTGTCAACGTGTGTCCTTTCCAAAGTATAGGTATATAGGTCTTTTTTAAGTCGTGCATGATCTTTTCGGAGGGATTAGGAATAGATAAAACAAGGTGGTTAAACTTTGGAATAGTAGTGATTTCCAATTGGAATACGCCCAAAAAACTTCAACTTTCGTTTTGACCAGCTCATTACCTTTATACGATTCCATCACTTTAGTAGATTTAGATCCACCAGTTCCTCTATATTTGTTGAAAATGCACGCCAAGAGCTACAAAATGCCATCTCAACCCAATTGAGATTCTTATTTGTTACACAATACTCTTGCTTCTTCTTTTACAATATGACCCAATGTAAACCACTGGGTTGTTCTTCATTTACTTTTAAACCAGATAAGCGTTCGAACAAATCCAACGTGTTCAATGTCTGATAGGCTTCTCCCTACTACCATTTAAAATAAACGTGAATCCTCGGCATATTGCGATTATTTTTACATCAACATTTTTAAAAATGTATAATTGCATTTTCCAATTTTTTTGTTTTTTCTGTATCAAACAGGCTAGACCTCCCCACAGATCAAAAAGATATATGGGGACAGGGGGTCTCCTGTCTCACAACCTTACCTAATCAAGCGAGGAGAGGCGTTGCCATTTATCAAAACGGTAGCTTAATTTATTATAAAACAATTTATCCACTTTTGAAAGGAAGGTCCAAAGTTTAAAAAATCTAAGTTTTAAATATAAACTTCTGAGAAACCGAATCGAACGCCTTTCCAAAATCAATTAAAAGAAGCATTCCTGGTTATTATGCAGTTTAGTATACAGATTAAATCATAAGGCAAACCGTAATTTTCTCATAACCTTCCTGAAATTTCAACTACTAGTTCTCCAGGTGACAAGGATGTATATATTTTATTAATCTTTCCCTGGAGATGGCCAGAGCACGATAGTGTTGAAAAAAAAAAATCATGTTGCGCTTGGCCGGATTAGAACCGGCGACCTTCGTTACATGCAACGATCGCTTACCGGACTGGCCTATCAAGCAGGGTCGGTAGAAGAACGAGAGATATTCATCATCTTGGTATTAGGTTCGAAAGGGAGGTCCTCGCCTTTCCTAGCGGATAGCATCCAGAACTGTATTTTAACATATACGATATATTTGTTTTGAATATTTTAAACTACAAAAACAAAAAGTAAAATTAAAAATATTATATATTTTTAATCTTTCAATTACAAATTTCTATTTTTAAAAATATTGTTGAAAAAAAAAATCCCATGTGAGCTTGGCCGCGAGTCGAAACCGGCACCTTCGTTCACATGCACGACGCTCTAACCGACGTAGCTATCAAGCAAGGTCGGTAGAAGAACGATAGAATCATATGGTTTATTAGGTTCGAAAGGTGTCCTTCGCTTTCCTAGCGGATAGCATCCAGAATGGTAGATGGCCATCTCCAGTGGAAAGATTAATAAATTATATACATACTGTCTACATGGAGAGAACTAAGTAGTTTAAATTTCAAAACAAATATAATCGTATATGTTACAAGGTAGTTACACAGATAATTAGAAGATGAAGTGAAATGATTATTAATGTTGCAAGTGTAGCACACTGACAGCTGATATAGTGTCCGCCGGGAGCCAAGATAACGAAAATAAAGCGTGAAAGTAAATGTTGCGCGAAGAGTCAACTCAATTGAGTGCCTTATTCCTTATCGTCGTAGCCGGACTATGGGTACGGCGGACTATAGTTAACTATAAAACAGGCAATTAGAAATTAAAATATAAGGTAATAACGTGTAGTTAGTGGCTACGTTGCGATGTGTCCAAATAAGCCTCGTGGCTGTTGGTACATGTTGAATTCCCCTCCCTGATTATAAAAAAACGCGCTGTCCTGGGCAGTGACACAGGTGATATATCAGTTTCCTATTATTAGTTATAGCTTGTACAATAATTTACTTCATCTGGTTATGTGCATATGGAGTGGAACAGGTGTGATGCAATATATAGTGCAGGGCGGTAAATTCAAATTATGTAATATGAGTTAATTTGGACACCTCACAGTGGGAAGGAACCCTCGTGCAATGGGACTAAACCAGGGACGACCCGGAGAAAGGTAGGAAGGGGAACGAGCTAGACGGCTAGGGGCATGCTTCCCTC
>JAMKCH010050144.1:0-10955 GCA_023653785.1 Ophioderma brevispina
TCTGACACACACGTCCGCATGTGATGAAAACAGATGCAATTGTTAAAAAACACAAAGCACTGAGCCAGAACGCCGCCGGCCAAGATACTCATGCGTCTTACAACCCAATACAATACCTGAGCGGAAACCGATTGGCGCTTTGATGCACCTATTGAAATACAATATCGAGCGGCAAATTTAAATTACTACTGCCCTTGCACAGACGGCGACAATTCTTATCCTGTTTGACAACCCTTTTTCTTTAACGCTGCTCTCATAAAAACGGTTTTGACGTAAACGCCTCTATAAGATGCATCGTTGCCTTTACATTAAAACATCTCGTATTTGGTACAACCCCTCACATTTTAGAAAATTAACAATACACATTTGTGCTTTTAATTCCTTATTTTTGTAAATATTTTTCATCACAAAATATAGTCAGATCTTTTCTAAGTACTAGGTCAATTTTCACAGGATCACCCACCAATGAAAATATTTGTAACAAAGACGAACAAATCATGTTTTTTCTTAAATATAAGTGATCATTACAGATTGCGCCAAAAGCAAGTAACTATTATGAAGAAATAAAGCAAAAGTCACGAGAGGATAAAATAATGTGGAAATTCATTATATTAGCTTAGAAATCTGGGAACCTTAGTATACAATTCCATACTACTTCAATGTAGTAAACACATTAACAATTATTAAAAATGAAGTATTGGAGAACATTTTCATACCGTCTCCACAAATTGGACATAGAGTGAATAGCGTCGACTCAATATGTACACTATAACAACTACATTGGTACATCCATTACATAATAATCATGATATACTGGATGTGGTTTGGGATTAAAATTGTAAAAAGTTCAATGGTGCGCCAATATTCACGACGCTTCAGAAAATCTGGGAATATTGCATGGAAAGACCACTGCAACAATGAAAATTTTTCGCATCAGATGAAATAATACGGTTTTGTTTTTAATTGCAAGTCCACCACTTGTAGATTACGTTAGCGCAGTAATTAATACCAAAACAATTATTTTTAATGATTTTGTTTTCGATGTTCCGGATTAACCAATCGCGGGTTTTTTCAACTTTATACATGAAGCACATAGAAATAAACAAATAACCCGAAAAAGAAACTTGGCATGTTTTCTACATCAATGTTATTCAATGTCCGACTATTATGAATAATTCCTGAAATATACATGGCATTTCGTTGCCAAGGGCTTGCCTTTTAATGTAAGACCTTGTTCGTCAAAATCATGTAAGAAATGACGGCGATTTTAAATCCAAAACACGGAGAAGTCGTCCTGGAAGTCGTTCAGCAAGCTTTGTACTTTTGGGTACGCGTTTTCGTATGTATATAACGCTATCTCCAAGTGACCAATAAATAACTAATTCACACATTCATTCAAGCTCACCAGCAACACTCCTATTTGAATCAACAACAAAGAGATCGTACCGCACAGTGCCCAGTCGAAATTCCATTAAAAAGTACAACTTTTGCGAACAACATTTTGGTTCGGGCTTTTTTTCTCCGCCATTTCGTGCATAAGGCGTAAATCCCAATATTTGACGAGGGGGAGGGTCAATACGATCATCCCCACCAATGTTGATGCCCATTCATGGTTTTTGACCCAAAATAACCTCATATTTTACCATAATAGTTGAAAATGGTAAATTTCCGCGCGCTCGCGCGCATTTTGTTATAATAGTTAATGATTTTTAGACTCCTAAATGGCAATTTTTTTGCGCGCTTCAAGCGCACATGTGCAATAATTTTTCATCAACCCCACCCCCCATGTCAATGCCTCTCATGAAACAAACCTACCAGATTTTTTTTTAAATTTCATTAGGAGGATGCCACCAAGCCATAAGAAGAAATCCGAGTCTCTGAATACACACGGATGCAAAGGTTGATCTCTCCGGCGATCCTGCCAACACCCCTCCAATATCAAGGATGATTGGTGGAAAGGAAATTGGGAAGGGTCCTCTCTTTCGTCTCTTATACGTTTCTTGTTACCAGGACGTGTAGGAAGGAAGAGGAGAGGAGGCGAAATAAACATGTCCCCTTAAAAGCTTCCACACAAAGAGGGATTTTGTTTGAGTAGGTGTGTTAGCCAGGTTTAGTGTAACGATAAATGGGATTGTCCACACAACTGTTTGGACTGTACTTATTTTTATGGTGAATATTTGGCACCATGTTTGCTAGTTATTGGGTTTAGCATTGATGAGATCTGGTTGTGTCTGCTCTTTCTATGTCAAGAACTAAAGAATAACCTCCTCAAGTCTCAAATTGCCATGGGAACAAACATGTCAATCGTTACAGACTTGTACAAACAGACCCAACTAGTGCAGTGAGCTCGCGACATTGAAGCAAGTTGTCTTTCCAATTATACCCGTCAGGGGATAGAAGGAGTAATGGGAGCTGATCCGCAACGACAGTCAGTAAGTGCATACAATTAAAGACACACTGAACCACATTTGAAAATAGTGCGCCTCAAAGATTTTGGCCAAATTGATATTTTGCATGGTTGTAAAACTTTTATATACAATAGCCCTCACCTGAAATAATATTAAGCCCCAACAGCCCCCTTAAGGATTAAACAGAAACGATTTTATAATTTAAATAACTAGGAGGACTTTTGATTTTATGCAGCAAACGAAGGAAAGGAATGACCGTTTAACACAAAACAACACCGGCCGTGACGGTTGTTTTACGGCATCAACCCTGTTTGACGGGACTGGACCTTGGTGGTTTACAATCAATGCGTAAGAGTCTATGATTCGTATAACGACACAATTGTGATTCAGTTACAGCAAACTTAAAAGCTAGTCTACAAATTACGTGGATGTCTTTAGCATCTGTTTTAATGCGCCTTCTCTGTTTTGGTTTTGGGTATGTCATTTTATGTGTAAAAATATCATCCCCTGTACTCTTCTCATGTCCTAGACTCTCATCTGCGAGCAAATAGCAGGTATTCCACATTTCGGATTAGCGGCCATCTTGCCGGGAATCGCAAAGTCCATTCCAAATTTCTGGAGACTTCTAAATATAAAGAACGACATGCACGTTTGATATGTATGCATAAAGTATGGTCACACTTTGAATAGCACAAGTACTTGGAGGTCGGGATTAAATTGCTCTGAATGAGGAATGCTACGGGAACTAACACCTTTTTTATAGGTTATGCATGAGAGAGGTGAAAGACCCCTTATTGAAGAAATTGAAATTTCACATTTTGTGAAATGTTCCAGTGCCGCTTTAAAGCGTTTTCACCATAGCGGAGTGATTTTAAGGATTAAGGGACTTGTATTTCACGTGAAAACATTCATTCCTTACAATGTTAAAAGCGTGAAGCACATACTTTGAACAATTCAAACTGAACAGCCGTCGTCATCACAATTTATTATCCCTAAATATCCAGTGACCATCGATGTACATTAATGCGCATTGGACTCGAGGCAAGCAAATAATAGAGCTTTGATATCCGTAAAATCCGCTCGGTATGCAGAGGATTTTAAAGCACTTCAAATTACTTTTATCTGGAAGTACAGAGCCATTGTTTTATTACCATTACAGTTGAAAAACGATTTCCGATGTCTTCACCGATTAAGATTGATTTTTTTTTCATGGAGAAAGCGCAGTACTTGCACTCGTTCACGAATAAACATGATAAATAAACCTTAGACTTCTACGGTGGTTAATTAACTTTGAAAGTTACAGGGGTATCAATAAAAACGCAACAAAACTTCTCCCCATATATCAATTTTGTGGGGTAATTTGTTTAAACTTACATCAAAATATTAATGCTCTGAAAGCCACATATCTCTTCTTTCCAACTATAGTTAATTTGTTAATGGCGGTTCATGGTAACGAGTAGTAATCATTGTTTTATGCAAATGCAAATGGTGCGTCCGCAGGTGGAGTGCCCATTTCTCTTCATTGGAGTTTTGGGGCCAGACTGCCTCATATATTGTTGCTTGTGGGGGGGGGGGGTTCGCCACTCCTCACCGCACAGCGAGTGTTTTGCCATTCCCGCATATGCCGGTACCATTTATACTCCTGGGGGAGAGAGCAAGCGAGGTTAAAGTGCCTTGCCCAAGTGCACAACCACATTGGCGACAGGGGGGGGCTCGAACCCACAACATTATGCGAGTGAGGCGAGCGCTGATACACTGCACCACATATGGGACAAAGGACCAAGTTTTCAGAATGTGACATAAAATCCATTCAATTTTCCTTTCTCCACTTCAGTCATGCAAGTGATGGGATTTGTATTGGCATCCGAGATCTAAACGGGGAAGGAGGTGGTTTCGAGTCACATCCACGCAAGTTCATTTTGCGCGATTAATAATTCTACGTCCGCGCTGTCATCAATTTATGAACATAATGGTAATTATGTCTTCATGGCAGTAGTATAGTAATTACACAGAGTTTTTTAGTAGCTCAATATCACATATGTTTATAAATTAATTTCGAGTTGCTGTGATCCAGAATCTGATCACCTCGTGATCATGGGTGATATGGACGGCATTACGCATCAAACGCACCCTACATGGTGGAGAAGAAACTCGAAATGACCTCATCACATGCCGTGTGGGGGGCGGAGGGGGGGGGGCGCCCATTTATTAGCGCATCCGAGATCTAACGGAAGGTTGTGCGGAGACGAGTCCCATCCACAGCAAGTTCATGTTGCGATTAATAATGCTACGTCGCGCTTGTCATCAATTAACAACACAACAACACACACACAACACACACACACAACACACAAACACACACACACCCTACACACACACATAGATAGCATTAGTATGTGTGGTGTGGTATAATTAATAATAATAAAATATATATATATAATCTATATATATATATATTAAATTTACTCTACCAAATGGTATATTAGGGGAGAAAGGACAGTTTGATAAATTTCATTAGCTTATAATGAGCTCTTAGTAGTCATTTAAAATGATTAATATTCATCCTTTTATTCTAGTGGATTACCCTTCATTTGACATTAAATATATAGCATATTCCTTTGACGGAATTAAACCGCAATTCTAAAGGAACGTTAGGGAGACAGTAGTTAAATGTAGCCCTCGTATTCATAGTAAATAACAAAGATCAGTTGTCTCCCTAAGGTGCGATATAGGGTTATATGTATATATATAAATATACAAATGGTATATTAGGTAGACAGTTGAATAATTCATTGGCTTATAATGAGCTCGTATAGTAGTCTTAAATTAATTAATATTCATATCCTGTGCTATTTTAGTGGATTACCCCTTATTGGCATTAAATAATATTAATATCCTTTGACAGAATAAACCAGCAATTCTAAAGGAAACGTTGGGGAAACAGTAAATGTCTCCCTAACGTATTCATTAGTACATAACCAAAGATCAGTGTCTCCTAAGGTGCGATTATAGGGTTATTATTATATATATTAGATATATTTAATATATATATATATATATATAATAAGATAATAGCTATATATAATATAATATTATATATATATGCCAATACGTGATATAATGTTACAGAGCGCTGCTACTTCGAGTGGAGAGAGTATTATGTGATGTCTTTTGTGGTCTCTCCCAACAGAACAACTGGTTATTTGTGCATTGCAGCTGAAGGCTAACCCATCCCCACAGCATTGTACATGTCAACTCCTTTCAGCGCCCCTCAGCAAGATGAACCGCCAACCCTTCATACGAAGAGATACAGGGCACGAAAGTGTTATTTTAATAACTCTTAAAAAAAAGATTTCATTTGGAGGAACATACATGGATATCCGTAATGTTCTTACCTGTTGAATAGTAACAGTATATAGTAAATACGATTCGGCTAACGTTAATTTGTGAACTCGAAGAGAAAAAATCTTGATTGTAGGTACCGCCGTTTCCAAACAAATAATACCGCAATGATCCAGCTCTTATTTCAGGGCAATATGGGAGTGGAATCTTTTAACTGTGAACATAAAAATATAAAAATATGAATATGGTTTCCAATGTGCTATAAGAAGGTTCTTCCAATGAGGTCCAATTTTAAATAATTTTCATGCAATGTAATCCCTTCATCATCTTTTGGTTTGTTTTTCTTCTAATTGTGGTTTTTCTCCGTGTTTATGCCATTTCACTGTTAGTCGGGTATGTATGGTACACCCACCGTTCACCCCCACATATACCACACCAAAACTTTTTAGGTGCCATTTTAGGGTCCTAAACACTTTTGGGATGTTACGGTGAAAAAATCCCGATGCTCTCGAAATATCCAAGATGGCCGCCATGATGGCTGCCCACACAAATGCGTTCAATAAATTGAAAAAAAGTCATATATCAGCTAATTAATACCAATAAAAACAACAAATACAATGGTTAGGTATGTTAGGTTTTTGTGGCAACCCTCCCAAATTGTATTTTGGTATTCTTTGTTTGGTTGGGGTTTTTTTTTGGCCTTTCCCTATAATGCTCAAACCCAAGTTGGCGGCCAATATGGCCAAAACAATTTTTAAAGATATTTTGTTTTGGTTCAATGCACTAAATTCAAGATGACCAGCAAATGGTTAATTTCTAGGAAAAAATCATTGGCAATTATTGGCTGAAAATACTTGAGTAAATGATAAACATAATCATATTTAAATTGGATTTTCCACCGCTTTAACACTCACACACTTGGTATAATGAATACAATTTCAATGGCAATACGGATCCTTAGACCAAACTGGTTCGATAAAAAAGTCTCCACATGTGTCCAAAACCATGGGATGTAGGTATGGCTTGGTATCCGGATTATGGGATCTATGCCATTCACTCTCCTGTAATTTGCACGCTTGTTGTGAGACACAACTTGGCTAGTATAAATAAAAGGAAAACCATTTGTTATAAATCTAGAGATATCGCGAATATAAAGCAAAATGATAACCTATAGGCGTTTTATTTAGCGAGTGTCCAGCGTTACTTTAAACACACGCTGTCAGTGTAAATAATACAAACGATAATACCCACTTTGTAAAAATCGGGAGGCATCTCAAAAAATTAATAACATATAGACATTTTATAGTGATTGGCTGGCGCTTACATGGGATTAGTTGCTGTCAGTGTCACCAAGATCGGAACAATCTGATTCGTGTCCACAGAATGACAGAAGGGCCCGCTGGACCAAACTAAAAAAAAATGTGGTGGTGGATCCACAAGCAAAGGACAATAATCAGTTGAGAGCTGGCAAGAGAACAAAGTATATACATCAAATACCCAGTGTTGGTAACACCGCAATGGCCATCTACTAGACACAAGAGGCCACCGCCTCCTATCTCTATAATACCACCAAATAATTACGAACCGATCATATAACGTAACACGGGCCCCCCAAATTAACAGCACTCACCTGATTCCATCCACAACCACACACCAATTCCTAATTTTCTATCAAGAATCCACGGCTATATCCCTCATGCAAGCGGATGGTTTAAAAACAAACCACCCGCCACAGGCTTAGGAATTCATATTACTTTTCACTAAAGCGCCTATGACTCAAACAGCTCCAAAGCCAACCCCCTCGTATGGGTGGGGGAATCTGCCTCAAACACAACCCCAAACCATAGCAAAAACACTTTAGTTGTTCACACCTCGAGTTCCCCATCGCGACCAGTAATGTGAACAGTTGTGCTGAATGGCATCACTCCAGCCTACCAGGATACCCACCCTGCCTGCCTTAATCTCGCTCTGGGCAAACTACACCCAGAAGAGATCTGCGGCCTTCAGGGCACACCCACCCTACCCAGAATTTAACATTGGGTGGGTGGGTAGGGAAATTTTCTCACGTCACCCACCCCGATTGCTCTCTGCCGAAACATGTCCGGCAAACTGAAGACGCGGTCAGGAAGCCTATTGGCTAAGAAGCACTGATGTCACCGGATGTCGCCGCAGCGACTGGAACTCAAGGCCGACTTTACGAGATGGTCAGACACAACGCGACCCAATTTTCTTCCTGACCCCATGCCCACCCCTAAACAAAAAAGGGGTAGACCAAAACCAGACAGGAGCGGGCCCCGTGTCGACAAGTTCAGCTTAGGCCAGACAAGCTGATATAAGCTGCCAGATATGGATCATCTCAATTCAAACATCAATAACTTCCACATGTGACATTTCTCTTCATTAACTTCAGCCAAGATGTCTGCAAGATGTGATGGCAATAGGGTCTTCTGACCAAACTGGCCGCGATAAAGTCCTGCACATCGTGTCCACCAAGGTATGTAGGAAGGGTATATGCTACATAGGCACATCTGAAGTTATCAGGGTGTTTTGCCATGTTGGGAGATAGTTTGAAGTAGATGTGGTAATAGATGAGACACATTGTATCTTCCTCTATGGATTGCCAAGGTTCAAGGAACGTTGAATAACCGTAATGGCCATATGCTTAAGAAGATGGTGATGATGTAGAATTAGGAGCGCTGCTAAAGTCGAACTAAGTTTCACCATTAAAGCACGTAGTCTCTCTTCATCACAACAGGCGTGGCAAATTACAGGTGACAGTGCAAAGGACAATAGGACCAGATGTGCAGAATATACCCCCTCCTACAATCGAACCTCTGGTTGACACGATGTGGAGGCTTTATCAAGCAGTTGGTTAGAAGGACCCGTATGCCATCGAAAATGTTATTTCTTTCTACAAGTTGTGTGTGTTTATAGCGTGGTGGACAATCGCGATATAAAAATGTCTATAGGTTATAATTTTGCTTTATTGGGGATACTTAAAGATTGATAATCAAAATGGTATTCTGTTTTTTCTATAAGCCAAGGGTGTTCTGATTCATACAGCAAAGGCGTTGCAACTTGAAAGAAGCGCATTGGAACTAGTCAGATTCGAGGATAGGCGCTCCCAACAGACTGGTGGACACAATTTAGGGACTTAGCGACCACTTTGTTAGAAGGACCCGTTAGTGTCATCGAAAGGTATTTATTGCTGTACCACGTGGTGGTGTGTGGGTGTGTGTGTGTGTGTGTGTGTGTGTTGATGTTGTGTGTGGGGTGTTGCGTGTGTTTAAAAGCGGTGGAAAATCACCAATTAAAGTATGGATTATTGTTTCTGCGCAATGTCTATCGTGAACAAAGAGGGAATACGTAATACCCCAAACCAACCCCCAACATCTCTCCATGTGCCACCAACAGTGCAGGCGCAGATAAGAGAACCAATTTGCCCGACCGAACGGGGAAAAAAGCAAACTGCATCAAAGGGGTGGGATATTCGACTGCAACCATGGCCAATTGAACGGTAATGCAGAAGATACTCCAAACCCAACCAGGGGGAAGCGAGAAGCGGTCTAAGAGAAGGCACCTAGCCGGCTGACCTCGCTCGCCCCCTAAGCAATGCTTTTCCCAAAGGGAGGAGAAAGATTGAGGGAGAAGGATGAATGAAAAATATGCAAACCAGGGAGGTGGTGGGTGGGAGGTCATTGCAGCTATGGTGACCACAGGCTGAGAAAGAAAGTGCAGCACTAATCCAAATAGGCCCAACTGAGGGCGCCAAACAAGGGTGCAAAACATGGGGAGCCAGACAGAAAGCGTAGGGAAACATCCAGATAGAGTTCAGTTTCAGGTGGATGTCCATGTCCAAGATGGATTGGCCACTAGGATATCCTATTGCTTGTCCAATATAAACTCAGTTAGGAAACCTAACTTTCCCGTAGTTCTGCGCAATCCGCAATGTCTATCGTGAATGCAGAGGGAATATGTAAAACCACCAAACCAACCCCACACATCTCTCCAGCCAGTGCAGGCGAGATAAGCGAACCAATTTGCCCGAACTGGAGAAAGCAACTGCCTCAACGTGGTTGGGAATCTGATGCAACAATGGCAAATGAAGCGGAGCAGAATGACTTCCCAAACCCCAACCAGGTGGGAAGCGAGAAGGGGAAGGGTTCTAAGAGAGGCTACCTAGCGGCTGACCCGCTTTCGCCAAATTGGCCCAAAAGAATGAGGTTGAAGGGGTATTGATTAAAATGAGTAATTGC
Organism: Ophioderma brevispina; assembly: GCA_023653785.1. Taxonomy (NCBI): domain Eukaryota; kingdom Metazoa; phylum Echinodermata; class Ophiuroidea; order Amphilepidida; family Ophiodermatidae; genus Ophioderma; species Ophioderma brevispina. The sequence goes on from JAMKCH010050144.1 coordinate 10,007, forward strand.
AATGGAATCCCTGAGATGCAGGAAGAAGTAAGTAAGATAAATAAATGACTTCAATGAAACAGTACCCTTCAGAAAATCGTGGCATATAGACAAAACAGCTGAGCAAGAAGCCTAACTATTATGATACCAGTAAAAATGCAGATTGCTACAAACCATAGCTTGTGACATGTTGAAATATAGCAGATTGGTAAGATCCATGGTAAGATGTACAAAACCAAAATCCAATACATGCATTGTGTATCTGTCAAGCTAGGAAGTTATCGCATGACTCACTAGGGAAATGTCTTGTCTTAATTATGAACAAGTATCAATTCAATTAGTGCTAGCCAGGAAGTTTGGAGAGCTCTCATGGTGAAAACCAACAGAGAAATCAAGTATGCACCACGAATCACAGGACAAAGAAGGTCGGAAACAACTTCGGAAGTGGCAAACATGCCGAGCATCAGCAAAAAGATTGGAGAGTGGAATTGGTAATCAGAAGTCAAAGGTTACCAGTGTGGTGTGTGTTGAAGAAGGGGAGCAAATAGCTACTGGCTTTAAAATATAAACGAGTAATCATAGCATAATTTTGGGCATGGCTATTGAGGCCAAGTTTGCTTGAATGAAAGAATAGACATGTGCTAAATGGAAACAGGAATACAGAGGCAAAGAGCGTGCCCTGAAGCAGGATAGGAACTATATGCACATGCATGCCAGTTGAAATAATAACTTCCCCCTAGTGGCCAATAACAGTTCGAAGGTGGAAAAGGGTTCTAGCGTGTATCCAGTAGACCAAACCGCCAATGAGTCCACTGAATTAGGTGCTAGAAATAGGTCGGAATTGACAGATTGTGGATGCAATTGCAGTTTACAGATAAAAAAAAACAAGGCAAAATAGTTCAATCAGCAAAGCATGAAATCAAGCACAAGTATTATTACTTTCCAATATCAAGAAAGAATAGGCTGGTGT
>JAMKCH010050145.1:0-142657 GCA_023653785.1 Ophioderma brevispina
TCTCAACACAAATGAATAACATAAATATGACATACATAATATTTGATACACCGGTAAATTTTGTAACACTGTCATGTTGAATACATTTTCGCTTCAATGTGTCAACCCTGTATGTCTTGTCAATACTACCGTAAAATCAACAAGATATCATGACAGGCAATGTTCAGATTCTCTGTCCTTTCCAAGTACATTTATTTCTTGTCAAGTTATATCTTAGTGAAATTTTGAACGTATCCAACAAGGGAAAATTTCAAGTGTGGATGTAAATTAACAAACTACATTATGTCAAATCTATTTTCACAGTCTGTGAGCAATACTGTGTTACAAAACAATATTTAGACAATGAAATACACATATCATCCTGCCTTACCTTACACACGAAGCTCGAAGGTATTTGTCTTGCTCTCAAAATGAAAATGAATGTGCTTTATTGTGAACAGGGAACCATAAAACCAATTCCTTTCTATAAGTAATGGACACCATTGTTATTGTCAATTATTTAGAAACTTTCTTCTTCTTATCGTGTCCAAACACAGTGGTTCTCAATTATGCTGTAGCCAGGGACGGGTACAACGTCTGGATGCTTCACTGAATTCGGCAAGGTCCTTTGTCTGTGCAGTGTTGCTCCAACATTGAGCACCCAAGAGATGTTCCATTGTCTGTGTTGCTGTGCCACAACCACAGGTAGTCTGATCTACTTCCAGGTAGCCTCACTTCTGCAAGGAAACCTTAGATGACCGATTATTTTACTATTTGTTAGTGATTTACTCATTTTCATTACGTTTTCTAAGTTTTATTACTTTTCATGATAATTTATAAAGGTCTCACTCTCCGGAAATTTAGAGAGCCCTAAGGAATATTTCAGTTCACATCTTCAAAAATTACACGCAAACTTTTTCTTGAAATTTAACTTTTTGGTGTACCAAAAAACGATTGCATTCATTGTTTTTTGTTTGTTTGCTTTTTATGGGTCATGTTACCCATTTTGATGATAAAATAATGGTAGTTAACTCCTGGAATTAAGTTATTTTAGCTGGTACAAGCTGGTACAGAGGGTCGCGCCCCCAATGTGTAGCGCCATCGCATGTCGTTTTAGACCCAAATGACCATGGTTAAGGCGCATTGCCTCAAGGGAGCAGTAGCGCCATTTTGCTTTTTTTTTTTTTTTTTTTTTGAGCACCCAAGAGATGTTCCATTGTCTGTGTTGCTGTGGCACAACCACAGGTAGTCTGATCTACTTCCAGGTAGCCTCACTTCTGCAAGGAAACCTTAGATGACCGATTCCGGTTCTCAATCCATTCAGCCCCATGAGGAGCCAGCTCCAGGTGGAAGATGCTCACTGTGTTCAATACTAATACCAAAAGATGTTACTTGGTTGGTATGGACTGCTTCAAGGTGTTGGAATTTGCTTATGAAATGTTTTACATCTAATTTATAAAACCAATGTAAACTGAAATATTCTTTCAGGGTCTCTGCATTCCTCAGAGTGTAACTTTTAGCAATTTGTCCTGAACAGTAATGCAAACTTATTATTTTACTATTTGATAGTGATTTATTCATTTTCATTACGTTTTCTAAGTTTTATTACTTTTCATGATAATTTATAAAGGTCTCACTCTCCGGAAATTTAGAGAGCCCTAAGGAATATTTCAGTTCACATCTTCAAAAATTACACGCAAACTTTTTCTTGAAATTTAACTTTGTGGTGTACCAAAAAACGATGGCATTCATTGTTTTTTGTTTGTTTGCTTTTTATGGGTCATGTTACCCATTTTGATGATAAAATAATGGTAGTTAACTCCTGGAATTAAGTTATTTTAGCTGGTACAAGCTGGTACAGAGGGTCGCGCCCCCAATGTGTAGCGCCATCGCATGTCGTTTTAGACCCAAATGACCATGGTTAAGGCGCATTGCCTCAAGGGAGCAGTAGCGCCATTTTGCCAGTTTGAAGAGTGTTCAGTTAAAGTGTTTAAATGATTTTAGGAAAACTGGCAAAGATATATATGGAACTCTTTCTGGAAAACCTAATAACTTTGACTATATTGGACAATGTTAAACAAAATAGGTTGATCATTCTTCAAATGTATAAAAAAGGAATTAAAAGATAAACGTGCGTTGCAATACATTTTGGCTCATTGCAGTCAATCAGTAAAGATTGGCCATAACAAATGCGCCATGAAATGAAAATTGTATCTTTGCCTTTAAAAATGATACAGGTTTCAACAAAGTTGGTTTAAAGTTTGAAAATTAACAATCAAATATTTAGTGGTTGTACCACTCTGTAATATATGTATATTTTTCTGAAAAGTAAATTAGAAATATTTTGTAATTATCGGTAAGGGTATAACAATAGGGTAACCTATAAATATAGAGGTCATTGTTTACGGGTATTCATAGAGGCATATACATAGAGTAATTTTGCAGTATAAATGGGTTATGAAATTAACCCTTAGAAATTGACAATACGTTAATAATGAGATGAAATCAGACCTTCTATTACAATATTTATACGCAATATATTGGTATATTTTGATGTCAGAAGCAAGGTTACTTCATAAGTAAAGTATGTCAGCCTTCATAGTTCAATCACTATTGATTTCTTTTTAAGAAGTACCTTTTCTCTTGGTAATTTCAAATTCTAAATGACGACTTAATTTCTTCACAATAATATTCAACTTAATATTCTCAGCGTCTACATCCATTTCTATTGAAACCTACTTCAAATGTATAATATAGTCCATATCTCTACCGCCGTGCAGTAATGTCATAACCTTGCCGCATCTTTTACGCACGCGTGATATGCCGTGTTTGTGCGCGAGTGTAAAAACGCCGTCGCTTTAAGCCAGCGCGCGCGGTTTACTGGCGCGACCATCAAATCTCGCGCTGACGTCACCGCACGGAGGTAGGGAAATGGGGTAGACGTTTCATATAGAAGTCCCATTGATGCAAATGAGGTATTGCCATTCATTCCGTCAAGCACTACTGCACAACGTCATACAGCGCATGACGGAATCAATTGTAATACCTCATTTGCATCAATTGGACTTCTATATGAAACGTCTACCGGAAATGGAGTATAACTGTCTTTTTGCAAAGCTAAGCGAGAAGGTAATTACTTCCAATTCACTGAGTCTATTTTACTAGCCTATATTGCTCCTAGAAACTCTTTACGTGTACGTTTCTTTATGAAAGATTTATTTGTATTTGTGCTTTTCTACAACAAATTAAACACAATACAATGTGTTTTTATTTATTACAAAGATTATTTCAATCATTCGATGCGATCATTTGTAATCCGGATTTTCCACATAAAAATATTAGAGTCTTACATGTGACGATAGATGAAGTACAAACAGTGAATACAGTGAATATGTACTCTATACTATCGTGACTATGGGCGGGGCCCTTAAAGCCTTTTAAAGACGTCTACATTGTGATATTGAGAGGGAGATTGCTCCACTTATGTCATTAGCTTGTAAAGTGGATTTTGAAAAGACAAGACAAAAGAAATTATGCTTGAATCGGTTTTTTTTTGGCAATGCGCATTAGACCTATAAATTGATGAATGTAATGTAACCAATAATTGTAAATGTAAAAATTGCTTTATCACATTAATTTGACCCACTTGCAGCATACACATAAATTCGAAAGGAGCTTGGAAATAATCAATCAATTTAATTGTTTACCAACAGAAAAAATGACATTGAAGTTTATCTGTCATGTTACACCTGACGTTAAAATTTGCTGCGTTACGCCCAGCTATGAGAGCACTGAAACCCTTAAGGTGTATATAAATAAGCCATTACAATAAAATACGAAGTGGTTACACATCGATAAACTTTCCAATAATAGATCTATTGCACAAACTATAATTGACACTTTTGTTTTATTAAAATCAAAGCAAGCACCAAGATTTTCAGCGCTCAAGGGTAAAGTTGAAGTAATTTCAAGGTAAGGGAAATATATGAAGCGCGTGTTCGTGGTTGTGTGGGAAGAGTCAACAGAAAACATTGCCGACTATTATTTAGTGTGAAATGACAAAAATACTATGTTCAAGGTGTTCTATGCAGAAACCACGCAGGCCACCACGTTTGGCAGACGTTTCATATAGAAGTCACACGTATACAAATGAGGGATTGCCATTTATTCCGTCAAGCGCTACTGCACAACATCATACGGCGCATAATTTGGATTTGATGTTTTGGTTAAAAAGTGTTAAGATTATTGGGGGCTTTACGCGTAGGTTTTTCGCGCCGACATTTTTTGTAATTGTCTGACTTTTAAATGCGCTTCTTTTCATACCAAAAAAAATAAAATCGGCCAAGCCGTTAATGAGTTAATTAGTGAGGGTCCCATGGAACCCCCCCCCCTTGGGCACTAACGGAAGTCAACTGAGAATATTTAAAAAAAAATCAAAGAACCAAAGCATTTTTTTTGCTGATATATGTTCACACATACATATAAGAAAACAAATAATAGTAATATTAAAAATAATTAACCCTTTACGTGCTGAAAACAAACAATTTCATTGTAGACGTTGCTAAACCGTTACTGTACAAAGTCTATGGGAAAATGATGTGTATTTGCAACACCCGTTAAAAATACAGGATTCCTAAAACTTCAAGTTTTTTGTTAAATATATGTAATTTGGTTCTTCTAGAGTAGATAGCAACATAAAATAAGTTTTCAAAAAGTTTGATGTAAGCGCAAGGCTCATTTGAATTTTCCGTCTTTTTGCCCATTTTTCGCGTGTTTTGAAAACAATGTTTTGCCCCTAATTTGCAACCCAAATAAAAAAAATCATTTTTTATTGCTGATTTGGGGTTGTCTTATGACCCTTCACAAGTGGTATAAATTTCGTACAAAAATTCCCTCGGGAAAGTGGTTTCCTTGGGGATGGACCCCCCCCCCCCCTTGGGCCCCAACGGGAGTGAAAACCCCTTGGTCACTTAAGTGCCAGAGGGTGTTTTGAATCAATCCCATGATGCATTGCAATGTGCCTATACTGCACTGTACTAAACACATGTCAGTACTAAAGGCTCGTTCATACCTCGCTGCACTGTGCAGTGCAGTGCCGATATATCGATCACTTGCTGCAGCAACTCAACGTAACCTGCTGCAGCTGCAGTTAAAATAAATTTAACTCGGTTGCAGTACCGCAATGTAGTATACTGGACAGAGACCGTAATTCGAGCACTGCAACTTACCGCAACGCACGTTGCAGTGTAGTATGAACGAACCATTAGGGACAAAAAGTGTCCCAAAAGTTTAATAACCACAAGATTTCATAATCATGCTAAAAATTCCTTAAGTACTAACACTTCGTGGCCTAAAATTAGCATTTATGTCTGGGTTTTTATGTGTTAAGAATAGGATTTTTATGGGATCACATGACCCTATTGAGGTGAAATTTCCCAAAACTGGTGCATTGTGGGATTGACTCAAAACACCCTCTGCTTAAGTGCTAAGCCTATGGCAGTATGGGGTTCAACTTCTCTTTGTTTCTTGAGGGAAGCGATATCACTATGAGCTTGTAAAATCTCAATTCCCTTGGCACAGTTCAGTAGCTTTCATTCACCAATGCATTTAGAGAATAAACCCTCTGGTTTTTTGGGTATGATATATGATACCCAGATCACACAAGGTCAGTTCGTGTCAACGTATGTGCAAGTACAACCCACTGAACTGTGTCCTTGGTGGATGAGCATATTGTAACTCATAGTGTATAGCATCATACCACCTTCACATTCCTTGTCATAATTCTCGAGATTATTTTAAGTCGGCGTATCTCTTACGCCGCACTGTTGGAAATCAGTGTCTTGTCACCATATCTATATCTTGGCAATCATAGCTCCGTTTTCAAATAATCGGAAAATTAAAACTAGGTTTGCCCTATATTGGCATGCAAATACGGTTACCACACTTGTTGTGGTGGCCTATGTAGATCAGCCCTTTGACCCCGGGGTTCGAGATTGCCCGAAGGCACTAGAGGGGGTCCATGGGCTATCATGTGCCAAGTGCGGGGCTTAGGGGCCTTTGTAGTTTTGGAGCTAGAGGTGGCTTACAAACTTGTGTGTTTGATGACGAAGAAAGAAGAAGATTAGGGAGAATCACAGGAACACAATATACCGCAGCTTCGCAAGCGGGTATAACAAATAGAATTAGTATTCATCTCCACAAGAGTTCGTCTTTGTTTATTGATAATAAAACCAGTTGTACACCATAGTTTTCGAGCTGATCAGCTATACAAATTAAAACCAATATGTGAAACAAATATAAATATATTGGACGGGAAAAAGGATTGATTTTTACCCCATCTACATTAGGGTCAACAAAATATAATTGCTGTATAATTGATAAAATTCTAACTGAAATGTCATGTTGTAGCACTTTTACCAAAATAATGCAAATTCCGCTCGATGTATTGTACATGCATTGAATCGCATAAATTGTGTATACTGGAAAATTTGGGGAGACAACAGAAGTCGGTTGAAGAAATTAACAATAAAGGACACTATCAGTGATTTGCTAAATCAGCAAATCGAAAAAATAATCAAAAAATCAGATTTTAGCATGTACGTAACAAGTACAGGTTATCCTAACATACCCTAACAAATGATTAAGACCAGAAGAACCCTAATAAGGACAGAATCGGAGATGTAGTCATTACTGTCCGAACGGACACTTCATACAACACACGTAATTGAATGAGATTCGCATCATTGAACACTGCCGTTTTTTTATTCCTTTTCTTTCAAGTCTACAGTGGGAAAAGGTAACTTATGAGAATTTACGACTGATCCTTCAATTTGAAGCTATTCATGCAAATTCAAATATTTTTCAAATCACCTGATAGTGTCTTTCATGATTTCGGATTACGTTTAATATATGCACAATTAAAACAAATAATGAATTAATGCTTTGCAGACTTAAGTATGTTCTGATTATTATTTATTGTTCAGTAATGACCTTGAAGCAGGGGGAGGGTTCCATTTTCTAATTGCGAGTGCACATAGGAAAAAAACAAATAATGTTGCGCCCACGAACCTCTACTACTTTAAAAGTATATAAATATCAATTGTTAAAAAATGCAAAGCACTTGGCTGACCTAGCATCAAATAAGAACACTTTGTGAACCAACTTTAAGTAAAAAATATTTTGTGATTATTGTATTTTAAATCGGGCTGTACCGATCAATTATTAAAACATCATGAAGAATAAAAAAACAAATACAGTGTGAGGGATCTGGTTATAGTCTTGACCTCAATTGCAGAGAAGAAATGCCCGGCTTATATATGAGGATGCTACATCGGAATGCATAGCTTTATACGTAAAATACACACGGTCATTTGTATGGTATCCCTGAATTCTTTACCGTTCATGCTTATTTTCAGTACGTTTAAAACTAAACACGAACAAAAAAACAATCCGACTGTGATCGGTGTTTGAAGCCTTTTGAGTGTGGTATACAGGAGAATAGAACATGTTAATGCACACGTCCTCCCCCTGAAATTGAAAAATTTTTTTAATATATCATGTTCTTGTAGAATATGTTAGAAAAATGGAAGTTTCAAAAAGACAGTCCTTAATGTGGCCCGGCAATTTGGCCCGTTCAGGAACAAAACCAGCAGTAGGGCCGTTTCCAGATCTAATGTAAATTAGCTCAGGGGAATTTATTTCCCTTCCCCGCATTGATAGCAATGCATTCTTCATCGAAATAGGGAACAAAATACAAAACGAAGTCAAGTTTATGTTTTACTTCACAGTTCTCACGGTGTGATTGACCAACTTTCTCCTACACCCAACTGATTTTGACTCATCATCGAACATCTTTAACTGATGTGCTTTCTTACATATCACTCGAAAAATCGCCCATCCGAGTCACAGAACCCATAAGTTAAAGCAATCGTGGTTTTGAATCTGAGGAGGGTGATACTTCCGCATTTTATTTTAAAGGAAACTGACACATTTGAAAAAAGTGCGCCCGCAAGATTTGTCAAATCGATATTTTGCATGGTTATTGTAAGGCTTTATATACAAAAGCCCTACCGAAATGATTAAGACCAAATCAGCTTTCCTTATGAGGTAAACAGAACGATTTTATTTAATTTAACGTCGCCGGCGAGCGAAATTCAGCAGACGACGACGAAAAATGGCGTTTAACACAAGAAGAACACCCACGCGTATGCTGTTTCCCACGCTATGCACACTGTTTGATCGGTCTATAACATTGTGGTTGAATATCAGGAGAACGAGTCAAAATTATTCATGTAAATTATACCACATTTGTGATTAAAGTATATGGAAACTTAAAAAAATTGGCCTACAAATTACCTGGATGTCTTTATCCTCCTATCAATGTCCCTATCGGATGTTTAGGTATGTTTATTTTTATGTGTAAAATATATACCTGTTTTCAAGGGCCTAGACTATACATTGCGAGCAATTGAAGAAATTCATAATTTGTGAAAATGTGACAGTGCAGCTTTAAAGTCATAATTATTATTTTGTCCCGAATATGTAAAATGCCCATCGCGGCTCTCGATTGCTAGTTTTTCTTCACATCAACAAATAATCTGCATTCACCGTGCATTAACGCCATTAAAGCTTGCGGAAGTTACCTTACCTTAAAGGGGCATTTCGTGATCCACAGCCTCGTCCCTAAAACTTACCTACAAAAGTTGAGATTTTCATATCATCTGAACCGTTAACATTATAATCTCTGTGTGCCAAATCTTACGTGCAAATTCATTCGTGTCTGTAGGAAATTCGCAATTTTGCATTTTCTGTCCGTAAACGGACAGAAATTATAGCACAGTGGCCTATGGAACCGTGGGAAACGAGCATTTGCTCATAACACAAAACCGCAAAGTCGGGATCAGCTAAAAGGTTGTGAATAAGCTTTTCTCAAGGATATCTAGTGAGCAGTGAATAAAACAGAAGGTGCTGGAATCCCGAAATGCATCTTTAAAACTAACATTTGTTAATATTTCGTGACGTCTTAAATGTTGAGATTTCGACAATTGTGCACTAAAATCGCTAGTATTTAGAAACTGTGTACTGTACGTCGAGACTATGAAATGTGATATGTTATAAGTGACCCATCTTTTATTTGTTACATCTCCATTTGTCAAACTGTCAGCTTGCATGCTGGGTGACCAAGTAAATCCTCACTGTCATTTCAGGCATTCAGTGCAAATTTACTCTGTCACTATTCAAGTCAAGGATAAAACAAGTTATCTTTACTGTGAACACTATGCTAGAGTTGTTTTAATGACTTTATGCTTGTCTTTTAATACCTGTGATTCGATACAGCGGTTGTAAGAGACTGTCAATGTGGTAAATTTCATTATAGATTGTTGGCCGTAGTAAACCAAAATAACCAAAGGATACTAAAGCTTAACAAATTCCGTAACCACATCAAGGAACATAATCATTTGAACATAATTTTAAAATTTTGTTTTTTAAATAATCTCAGCCAAATGTGGCACGAGTTCACATGAATTATAAAATTATATAGGTCGTTGAATACTATCGATGATTTTTGTTTTCTTCTGAAAACGCGGGATATTGAATAGAAATGGAGTCAAGCAAGAAGTTACGGATTTTGGTTTAGCACAAAGTTGTTAGGCCAAAGTTTACCAAACAACTTCTCTTGTTCGTCTTTCTTCCTTTTCGAATAAATGATGACACATACGGTCGTCAAAGTTAATTAAATACACACTGCGGAACCTCAACATTTATTTATGAATGAGAACAGGTATTTTGTGCTTTACATCATGAACAATTTACTCAATCTGAATCCGGAAGGTGATAACACCTAAAATCCTTTCAACTGCGTGGCAATTTAACAATGGCAATGCACTCACAGATGAAAAGGAATCTGAAGTATTTTTCACCTTTTCACACCTGTTTAGAAGTTTTTATAGTCCTCCGGACTCATAATTCACCTAAAACGGTAAAGAATTTGGGCACTCGGTTCAGTTGACTCTTCACGCAACATTAGTTTCACGCTTTATTCCGTTGTTGTCTATGGAGCCCGGACTATGGCTCTAAGCGGACTATATATCCTTTTACACAGGGCCGATTGTTGAATATCTAAGTCTCCAGTGTTAGCTTTGTTTGTTTGCCTCGTATCCAAAAAGGCATTGTAATGGCTTTGTGGTGGTGTCAGCATTTGTTCAAGCTAGTGTGATGATCCGGGGCCGGCGTGTATCCAAGTGATCGGAACGATCCTAACAGGCCCGCTATTTGAGGCGGGGGCGGAGTGGGAACAGTCAGGGGTTTACCACCCTACTCTTATTCGACACTGAATGCGAGTACATGTACAGTTGTGACTCTATGCACACGGGACCGACGGGGCTTAACGTCCCCTCGAGGACGGGATGCTTTTTCATGATCCATGTGCCAATTGCCAAGTGAACATGGAGGAGAGGACGGTATTCTGTTTTAAATCAATAGCTGGTATACAGGATCAATCCTGACCCCAATTGATAGTACCCTAATAACTCCCAGCCAAGTGCAAACGGACCCAACGGGATTCGAACCCGGAATTTGCCGCAGAGGCAAGCACCCTCCTACACAGATAGGCCACGCTCTCCCCTTGTTAGCAGAAGTCTATGTGTATCTGTTGGTCATATTGAGATGGGAAAGGAATTGAGGTGATATGCTATTTAATTTTCCAAGAAAATGGGCGCGGTTTATTAAAAAAAAACAAGACGGTTATTGTAACAATGGTAGTGAAGTGAATCCGAAGCGGTCAATGTAGTGTGCTGTCTGCAAGAAAATAGGAGACTTTGCAGAGATACTCAGTTCACACAAGTATATTAGGTTGTCCTTATTGTGTCATGATTTAATGCATGGATTTTTGCCAATAATCGTCCATCATTGGTGATTCCAGTTCAGAGTTATGGTTAATCACAACTGCCTTAGTATTGTGATCTCAATTAATTTCCAAATCAAACTGACGTTTGAATTCAAAACATAATATATTCTCACCATTGACATGGCAGCTGACCTGTTCTGACCAATGGTGGGTCGGGCAGTAGTTATATCACAAAAATAGCTATTAGAGTTAAAATAGCAGTAGGATTAAAATACGGGGTATTTATATTAATTTTGAGGCATTAACATATCGCGACAATGAGTTTTACCTTGAAACACTGCACCTATGCATCCCCATCATCCAGAACAACGATATCTTTACTACTATTTTCTCGAGCCATGGAGCCTGAAGTTACGACGTTTTTGCGCCTTCACAAACTCTGGTTTCTTATCGAAAAAATCCTTTGGAGTGGGTTAAAATTGACATTGTAAACAATCACAAAGTGCATAGTCCATTGACTTTACCGTTATTGTTTCTTTGTATCTTAAAACATTACGATGGTTTCAAGTGTCATGTCCGGCTTTCCGCTTAGACTCTTGATGATGATACTGCTCATGCGCAGTCTTGCAGAACGCGGAGCGGTAACCGCGCAAACAACGTTTGCCGATAAATCAACTCTCTGGCGCCGGCCTACGCTTCTGTGCCCAAAGCGGCATATCACAGGAAGTTGATCAGTTAACTCGGGAGCGTTGCCGCTTGTGACTCAGGAACACATCAACATTTGTCCGTCTTGAAATAATACTTTGAAATGGTTGCGGCGCACAAAGCGGCATGGCATTTAGTAACAATCGGTAAGACCTACTACACATTTTTTTGCTTTTTCTTCAAACACTTTAAAAGACGACTCATCATGTAGGGTGGCAGAAATCTACTTCACACATATTTATAACATAAGTATGTGTTTTACTTCATCCTTGATGTAATTGATTTGCATGAGAGAAGTTTCGTTAATGTCCTTTAATCAATTAGCACTAACCTATTGCCTCAATGCATGTTCTGCTTCTGCCTAAGATTTCTGTTTGGATCCCTGTTAAGGGTTTTATTTTTGAGTAGGAATGTGCAGCCCCAATTTCCAAACTTGGGTCGTGGGACTCAGTAGCCTGTCAAAGTAGGGCCTAAATTTAGCTTCTGAGGCAAAAAGGTTCCAAAAGGTGACCTAAGAAAGGAATTAGCTCAACTGGGAAAAAATCGCACAGGTCACTTTATGTTGTTACTACATTGTCAAATGTCGAACAGGTCGCATGTATCTATCACTGTTACATTGCAGCCGTTTTCATATGCGCTGTTAAATCGTAAAATTTGCCTTGTATAGACTCCTCAAAAGATCCCCCTCGATCCAGATTTTTTAGAGCCCGTTAGCCTTTTTGAAGCATGGCTAACACGATAGCAGAGGGTGTAGCTCATTTGGGTTGCAAAGACTGAAGAGGGCATAGTTTTCACTTTGGGTATCACTATCTGAGAGGGCGATTTCAATTTGGGTAAAACCCGGGCAATACAAAGAACGTACTCTCGTGCATTATCTGTCATACTCCAAAAGGCTGATGGTACCCGAGGCATTTCGTCATTATGAGATATTACTGGCTTGATTTTCCTAGTGGCCACGATAGTGATAATGTTTTAACTCTTACATCGAGAAGAATATTTCGCGAGAGCATCAAGAGTTGCGTGAACGAAGCAAAAGACGGAATTATCAAGAGCGTGTTCATTTGGACACATGAACAAATTCCTTCCTGTTCAAGGTTGTTTCTTTACTTAAATAAGAGTAATGCAATACCGATATTTTTTTTGAGTCAGACTTTACCTACCATTTACTTATGATCAAAGAACGTTGTTATCGTTAACACTGAAATGAAATAGCTTTTCAAACTAGTAAGATTTGTTCTTCTGATTGCAAGAATAATCGTAATTTACTGCTATTTGCGCGCTGCACGTATTATTTTCGAAGACCTTCTGCTACTACAGTTCATGGTAAATGCTTTCTTCTATGACTAGACCTCCTTGTTGCATTGATCTGCATATCCTTATATGAAGTTGACTGCTATGAAAGTCACCGCTTAATTTTTGTAACACAGAGATACCCTTATCCAGAAGTATCATCAATATTGTCAAACTAGTCGAAATTGAAATAATCAGAATACCGGTACAAGGCACAGACACATTGCCAGCAAATACAAAATTCCTTAAATAGCTGTAGATTGGGACTGGCATGAGTTCAACAGTACCAGTTTACATCAAGAAATATATGCCAACTAGAAAGGCTGGCTTCAAGCTGTTTATTTCCATCCTATTTCCCTACATTTTCGGTCAAAAATCTTCGGTTGTATGGTGACATGTCTCATCACTAGTCATGGACCACTCTGAAGGATTTACCGGAAATGTACACGACTCTGATTGTGTATTTTCTTGCAATCTAACCACTGAAAGAAGCCACTGCTGAGTTGGTTTATTACAAATATCTGATGCCTTATTGAACACAAATAACCTGTTTTAAGCTTTACTCATTTCAGTGGATGATTAACACATGCACATACTATACAACCGAGCACATACCTCAGTTTTTGACCAAAATTGAGGGCGCCTTACCAATATGTTAGTGTCCCTTTAAGAATTTTTATTACCATACCCCGAAATGCTGCTGCAATACCTCAGAACAGTTATGGATACAGCCATACGGTAACACAAGACCAACCACAAACACTTTCATCGTGTTAGCATAACCTCCAACGTTTTAATAATTCCCTTTAAAATACATTCCCTTTTTAATTTTAAGTCACATCTCAAATAATCTGCTTCCTCCTCAGCAGGACTATTGGTAGGCCAGAGTGACATATCAGTAACTCTTTCTGATGTCCTTTCCTATAAAATGTGTCCATCAAACACCTTTCCTCGAACAATTATAGTGCACTAATTTCACACAATTTGTTCCCTCGAAAGAAACACTGCAAAGTGCCTCTTAAAAATGTACATGTAATTCCTGACAGTGCTATAATACGCTGGAAACTACATTGCTTTTATCTTCATACTTTATTTCTTTTACAAACAAAGCAAAAACTATATTTATCGGTAAGAAACTGTATATACAATCTCCATTTTGTGCGACTAGAGACGAGAATTGTCAGATAACAGTAGTGTGTTTTTTCCTTTTATGTTCGTACCAATAGATAAGGAAAAGCATTCTATTTTTGGATTATTTAATCGTCTAGAAAAGAAACATTGTTAATAATACCTTACATGCTGTATTCATGAGGTTGAAAAGTGGAAAGAAATTAAGCAAAATGAAACAATGTTGATCGCAGTAAGATAGTTCGAAAATTTATTAACAGCCATAGTTACTATTAACATGTTTTACTGTATTCGACTTTCGGTTTACAAAATCGGTTTGACTTCTGTAGTGAACTATCTCTTCAGGTGTTCTATCAAAATCTTAATGGCGTAACGACAACAGTGGAAAACGTCGATTTGTATCAAGAAACAAAATTACAGGTTGTAGCAAGAGATTCACCTAAGTGTCCCTAAACTACGACAATTTTTATTGTTTCACGAATGTAGAGTTTTTTTATCAAAATATCCCCATTTTGAAAGGATTTTTTTAATTTTTTAGGTTTTTTCTTTTTTTAAATTTCTGAAATTTCTAATTTACTATAGGACAAAAATACTAATTATGCCTATGTTTTACAATGAATTAAGCATGAAATTGCCTTTGTTTTAAATTGTAAGGCCTATCCTTTAGCCAACTACAAGGTAGGAAAATCTATTGGCCTTATCTATATGAATCACTAATATGACCCATATAGGATGCCCCAAAATCTCTCCTTGAACCTATTAGCAAAAACAAGTAAATTTGAGAAACTTTTTACATTTGTTTATTGTACCTACCCATTAAAGGTATGCACTCACTAATGCTATTGTATGAGAAATCAAAATACTGACGATTCTTGTTTCAAATATGAAATGTTGTTTTTTTGACTAGATTGGTTTGGATTTGAATTTGTCCATTCAAAATTATATTTTGCAATTTTTCGTCCTAATCCTATAATAGTTTTTAAATGTTTAAAGGTACATTCAGAGAATCCGCTTACACTCACTCAACTAAAATAACATCCAATCGCTTTTGGCGTTTAAGGCAATAATTATCTTTCAAAGTGTTTACTTTGCACCTAAATGTGAGACTTGCCGTTTAATTTACCACCTCAGAGTATTGCATCGCAGGCATTTACCCATCACTTCCTAAGCACCCCTTTGGCCGAGGTCATGAAGATGACATGCGTTAGCATCACCTATCAAGTGTGAATTTCTTTTGTTCCGACCATTATACTAGTCATAAAGCATTATACAAAGTTCGGTGTAGCACACGCACACCATACCAACACATATGCAGCATACAAATTCGAACGTTGCATTTACACAGTAGGGTAATCCACTCAAACAAAGTTCACCTCACAATTGATGTTGCACTTAAAAATGAGTTTTTATTATCTTTTAGTGTTTTTTGTTAGCCGTCGAACATTGAAATCAGTTTTGTTAATGCATCTTAATTATTAAGATACATGTAGAACCAAAAAACGAGCTCGAAAATAACAAGACTTTAGTTTCCTATAATGCGCTTGCACGAGGTCAAAAGGTTAACTTGACAAGACCGTTCCTCGACAACCCAACCGTGCAGAGATGCGACCATTTCTTCATCACTTATACAAATGATACACAAGAGTACAACCAAAAATGCCAAATCAAAACTTGATCCTTCCTTTTGAATCACTCCATACATATTCCAAATCTGGCCTTCATAGTCTTGGGCTTTTAATTGTCTACTTTACGTTGTGCGATCGAACCTAAATTAAATATCTCGCTCATTTTGAAACTTTACCAATGATGTTGAAATTTAATGAAACAATGCACTTGGGATCAAGATATGACTTTTGAAGATGCTGACAGTGCTTGGATTACATGTAAAAATAACATGTATAGTAGTTAATGATGCCCTTTGTAAGCATGCTCCTATTTGGGAAGATGTGTTAGGGTTTCACGATTTGGGTACTAGTGGGTGACTTGTGTTTTTCTTCGTCTAACTATAGATAAGAACTACTGATAAACTCATGATAACTGCACTGTGAATGGTTATTCCTGTGTGTAATATTGCATTGACTATTCTAGTGACACGACTTCAATAAAGGATGAATGCCTGACTGACTAAAGCTCGATAGACCCCTCTTGAAGTCTTCTTCTTCTTATCGCGTGCCAAAACAGGGGGTTCTCAAATATGATCCAGCAAGATGGTACACCGTCTTGCTGCTTCACTGATTCCGCAAGGTCCTTGTTTGTGCATGGCTGCTTCATCATTGGGCAACCAAGATGTGTTCATTGTCTGTGGTGCTGTCTCACAACCTCAGTAGTGTCCTGATCTGCTTCCAGGTACACTCACATTCCTTCAAGGCAACCTTAGATCGTCCGTTCGGTCTCAATCTGTTAAGGCATCCGCCATTCGTCAT
Organism: Ophioderma brevispina; assembly: GCA_023653785.1. Taxonomy (NCBI): domain Eukaryota; kingdom Metazoa; phylum Echinodermata; class Ophiuroidea; order Amphilepidida; family Ophiodermatidae; genus Ophioderma; species Ophioderma brevispina. The sequence goes on from JAMKCH010050145.1 coordinate 16,372, forward strand.
AGAGTCAGCTCGGTGGAATATGCTCACCATTTTTCATACCACTAGTTGTTACTTGGTTGATAGGAAGTCTTTTTTTCCACAACACGACTCTCTTATACTCCCTGGAGACTGTTTCTAGAGGTTGAACTTTGCTTAAAAACTTCTCTGGATTTAAGGCGTTGGCAGCAGGTCTTAAGTCCTTGACACTTGACTAGTTCTGTGCAATAGTTCGCACATGATAACCGGGATATGGCCTTTGCGTAATCAAGTCATCAATAACATGCGCGTACGTCTTAAAAAAGGATTCTGCAACAATGCCATTATAAGTAAGAATGTTACTCAAGGATTTATGAAACTATTAAGAAATTAATTCCTGGTACGAGCACAGTTCACCACCTATACTGTAAAAATGGTGTCTTGGCAAAGACACTTCATGTGTCATCAGTCATCATGTATCTATTTAGACACAAAGTCATGGCTTAATCCAAGGCATGTTCAAATATCACGTCTCTTTGCAAGAACTAAGATACCATTCACGTTTGTGCAAGATACGTCGTTTTGTAAGACTGTCTTTTGCAGCAAGCTGGAGACAGGTCCTGGCTGGACAGACGTGTCTTTGGCGTCTTATACTATGTTTTTATGTTCTTTTATTCCTTTTATTTCTCTTGTTGAAGACATGTGTGTTGCTAAGACATGTGTTACATATGACGCCAAGACACAATTTAACAGTGATACTGTATGTACAAGTGATAGTTTATACTATCATTTATCTCTATGTCGACTGTAAAACGGTTTTATATGGCTTGTTATACACTCTTTTTTGTATTCCTAGTAATCCCATCTCCAATCATTCTTGAATCTTATCAGAATATGTTTACTGGTTAGTAAAAATAACCTTACTTGAATTAAGAAAGCAAAACTTTCTGAATTGGTTTGATCTAAAACATGGATGGCAGCAGTGGCGGTGCTTAGAATTTTATATTGGGGGCAGTGTCCGCATCTGAACCGCAGAAAACAGTGGGGTCCGGGGGAACATTTTGGGATTATTTTCTCGTAAGGTGTGCAACGAAGATTTTGAGGCATCAAATATTGTATCATAATAGTAAACTTCATATAGATTAAGCCAATCACTAGATTTCTTACTTGTATTGGCTATAGACAGAAGTTCGTTGCTTAATTTGCATAACACTTTTGGGTCGGCAGGTTTTTCGTGGTCGGTCGGGTTACTGCAACAAACAATTTCTTTGCCCTTCTTTCCCTTAATGATCCGACCATATAACCTGAAATCTACAGGTCGTAAGTGCTTGTTTGTGTAAGTAAATCTGTAGAACAGAACATATACACTGCACAAAAGTATCTCGGCTGTTTTTTTTTCGACAGCAGTGTGCCAAGTCAGACCATTTTGAAATTTTCGCGAATATACATTTTGTTTTCTATGTCTTTGCTCTGTCATTTAACACCTCGCTGTGAAAAAGCGTGCAAATGTCTGAGAAGAGTGCAGAAAACGAAACTCCCAAACCAAAAGTTGCAGTTTTTGTTTTTGGAATTGCAGTCACTGTTTTGGCCAACTCATAATACTGTGTATTGATTTTACACAAGAGGTTTTCCGACTGAATTAATAAGCCTACTTGCAATATGATTGTGGCTGCGTGTTTCGTGTCCATTACCTGCAATGCCATTGAAAATCCCAAACCTGCACTTTTGGTCTTTGGGTTTTGCGTCTTTTCGGCTTTTATCTCAGCCATTTTCTGCAACGCTTTTATACAGCCAGTATGAAATGAAAGAGCAAGACTATACAATAAAATATATATTTGCAAACTTTCAAAATGGTAGGACTTTGGCACATACTGATCGAAAACAGCCCGATACTCTTTGTGCCATGTGTATATAGAGTTCAGGTGTAAATATAAGAGCTACAACAAACAATTTCTATCACATCTTTTTGCCCGATCATATATATATATTTCCGTCTTCATTTGTATTGCTCTTGCCTACTTTTTAGTGCTTTTAATAATCGACCTTAAATAAGCAAAGATGCACAGCGCATGACTAACCCCCGTCGAACCCCCCCCCCACCCCCCGTTTTTCAACAAAATATGCTTCCTGCACGTTTTGTATTTGCCTTTACTTTCAGATGAGTAAAGCAATACATCACACAAATTAATCAAAATTCTGTAAAATGCACCAACATACTGATAACTTTAAAAATAAGCCTCGCAATGTAACTCGTCTGGACTCTGGATCACGTTTTTATTTTTCTCACTTACTTGTTTTTCCCCTCTGCAACGATAATTTTCTTCAATGGATACCCAAAATCGAAATATGTTTACTGTCTTCTTGAGGCCCTCAGAAAAGAAGTAACGTTAAGGTGATTAAGATATTTGAAAACATTGGCCTTAAGTAGACCTGTCCGCCCTACTTACCAGAATGTTTATTTTATAATGATTTAAATAGAAGTTATGACATTCCATAATTTTGAGAGTTGACAGTAAGGCAAGGTAACTCATAGCCTATCCGCATTACAAACTGAAATATTAATGGATACCTTGGCAAAAATAATTGGAAAAACGTGTGATTCATGTAATGATAACGGTAAAATGAGCGCAAAATAAAAACACCTGGACTCCTCTCCTCTCTTCGCTCTCTCTCTCTCTCCTCTCTTCGCTCTCTCTCTCCTCTCCCCCCCTCCTTTCCCCTCTCCTCTCGCTCGCTCACTTCTTACGTGTATTCTGCCTTGATTTTTGGCAAACCACTTTTCACCTAATTTTGCTTTAAATTGAATTTTGTGGTCACGTCGCAATTCAGAATAAGGCCACGGCGATATAGTATTCACGTAAAGAAGGCACAATGACCGGGTACATGATGCAAGAAAAACTAGGGTCGAAGGTTATCTCATTGTTTGGAATCTCGCGCTACAATCAGTCCAATTTGTCCTTTTAGCCCAAAAAAACGAGTTTGCTCAGAAGATGTGAAAAAGACAAGGCGCATGCGTTTTTTTTTATTTGGAAAATGTAATGCGAAATGCGGGGGTTTTTTTTTTAGTTGTTATTTCGACCCACCTTTTACAGCCGAATTTTCGTTCTTCCCTGAAATTAACACAAAAAATCATGACGATGAGAAAACCTCAAAGAAATAATACGCTAAGCAAAATTAAGGCAATTGAGCTGCGATCTTTGCAAACATTTTTTTTAATTTGGCCTAACATACGCTGATTTAGTCGCCGGTTTAGAAAGCCTTGTTAATCGCAAATGGTCTGTTCCGTATTTAGGTAAGGATGATATTTACTCCCGATAGGTCTGAAACAGCCACGTCGACTGGACGTTACCTTTTATAAAGGTAATCGTAGTAATGGATAAGTTGATCCTTGAGTTTTTCTAGTTATCAAGCACATCGTGTCATATCGATTTAATACTCCCTGGAGCTAATTCAATCGTATCTTCTAAATCAAGTGTTCAAAAATACTGAAAAATCGAAAATAAAGTTCAGTTACAAAGGATGTTCAAGCGGTACCAACACCCATATTTCAAACTGACTTATACTGCAGACGCATACTTCTAAAATATGCTTCAATATGGACGTTCAAGGAATGTCCAAAATGCCGCAATATATTTTGAATACTGTGACCTTTCAAACACTTTTTGCATAAGAACGCGCTACATTATTGCAACCTCACATTAAGCAAGGCGTAACATTGTCCCACTGAATACCGCGGTATTATTACGCAATGCGATCGGCTTTTATTTGTTGTCATGTTTTAACACATGATCATACCCTGTCGGATCCAGGATTTAATGTCAAATTACCGCGGCTGAAAGGCTGTACCTGGTCCAAAATAGCGCAAACTGTACTGATTTGCAAGAATTTGCAGGAATTACCGGGAGCGCGCGCCCCTCTCTGGATCCGCGCGGGGTTAGAAATTGGGAGTTGAGGGTCAAAGTGACGCAGGGGAGGTTCATAAGGTAAAATGAATAAGGAGGGTGAGGGGTGAGCATGAACGGGGAGCATATTGTATGTATGATGGTAAGGGGAAGCAGGAGGGTGGTGAGAATGGGGTGCGATCAGAGGAAATAGAGGAGAGGTTGAGGATGGAGGAGGAAAGAAATTTAATAAGGGAGGGGAGGATGACGATAACCATGTAAGCTAAAGTATATAGTTTGTAGGTTTAATTCCTAATCCCTGAAGCTGAAGATGTTATAAAAACAATACAGCACACAATAACCCAGCAGGATTATTTATTTTATGTAGCTAACAATGTAATTTTTCGTCGTTTCGCGTTCCGTCGTCGGTCGCGTTTCGGTTCGTTCGATTTCGTGTTTTTTTTTTTTTTTGTCTGTTAAAAAAAAAACAAAAAAAAAAAGCAACAATTTCCCACACCTCCTCACCCGCCCCCTTTAAACCCCTCCTCTTTCTCCATTTGTTTTTTTTTTTTTATTAATTGTTTTTTTTTTTTTTTTTTTGATTGTGGTTTTGTTTATTGTTTAAGGGGTGTCCCCTGATTGGCCCCCTCTCTCTTGGCCTTGTTTTTCCACACTCCAATCCCCCACAACGTTTTTTTGAGGGTGTGAAATTCCGCAGAGGGGGCCCGGGGGCGGGGCCCAGCCTGGCTCGGGGGCCCGAGATTTGGGGCCGCGCCACAAATACATAATTTCGCATCCATTCATAATGATTATTCTTCGACGTATAAAGAGGTTCACAATTACGACATACCCATATTTTCATACCAAAGAGTTCAAAAACAGTTCTACAATTCATAATTTTGACGATTTGACAGTTTATTGAAAAGTAGACTCTAATAGCCTATCCAGCATTAAAAACATGAAATATTAATTTGATACATTGGCAAAAAAAATATTGGAAACTGTGATTCATGTAATGATAACGGTAAAATGAGCGCAAAATAAAAACACCTGTATACTCTCTCTCTCTCTCCTCTCTTCTCTCTCATCGCTCGCTCGCTCGCTCACTCTCTTACGTGTAGTTAGGCCTTGTGTTTTGCAAACCTATTTTCAACTCAATTTTCCTTTTCAATTGAATTTTGTGGCAACGTTCAGCAATTCAGATAGGCCACCGGCGATATATATTCACGTAAAGAACCACAATGACCGGTACAAGATGGCAAGAAAAACTAGGAATACTCCTTAATTGTTTTGATCTCGCAGCAAGGTCATTTTGCTTTTAATCCCACTAAAACAAGTTGTCTCAGAAGAATGTGAAAAAGACATGCGAAATGCGTTTTTGGTTTTAGTTTGGAAAAATTGCTAATGCGAAATGCGGGTTTTATTTTAGCTGATTTCGACCCACCTTTACACCCCCCAAGCCGCATTTTCTTTCTTCCCCTGAAAATTAAAAAACATTTAAAAAAAAAAAAAAAAAAAAAAAAAACCCAAAAAGAAATCATAGCTTAAAGAAAAATAAAGGCATGAGCGCGATCTTCTGGGACAAACATGTTTTTTTTTAATTTGGCTACAAATAGCGCTGAATTTAGCGCCGGTTAGAAAGACTTGTTAATCGCAAATGTTCTGTTCCTTATTTATGTAAGCGAATGATATTACTCCCGATAGTTCTGAAACAAAGCCACGTCGACTGGAAGTTACATTTTATAAAGGTATTCGCATTAATGATAAATTGATCCTTGAGTTTTTCTAGTTATCAAGCATATCGTGTCAGTATCGATTTAATACTCCCTGGAGCTAATTCAAATCGTATCTTATAAAATAAAGGTGGTTCAAAATACTGAAAAAATCTAACAAAAAGGTCAGTTTACAATAGGAATGTTCAAGCTGTACCAACACCAATAATTCAAACTGAATTATACTCTACGCATACTACCAAAATATAGGCTTTAGCATATGGCCGTTTCATGGATTAAAAATGCCGCATATATGTTTGATACTGTGACCTTTTCAAACAATTTATTGCATAAGAACGCGCTAGCAATATTGCAAACCTCACATTAAAGCACTAGGCGGTAACTTGTCATCAACTGACATAACAACTTGTTTCGCAATGTCATTCGGCTTTTATTTTGTTGTCATGTGGTGTAACATATCATACCAATGTCGTCAGATTTGAAAAATGTCAAATTACTCGCGGGCTGAAATGCTGTAACGTGTTGTCACCAAAATAGCCAAAATGACTGATTTTGTTGTGCAAGAATTGGCAGAATTACCGAGAGGCACGCGCGCCCCTCTCTCTGGATCCGTCGCCTGTGGTTAATTCCTTAGTCCCTGAAGCTGAAATTGTTAAAAAAACAATACAGCACACCTACCCAGCAGTAGTATTTATTGACTAGTGTAGCTAGAAAAAAAAAAAAAAAAAAAAAAAGAAAAAAATGTATTTCGTTGTTTGTTTTCTGTTAAAAGCAAAATTCCTCTTGATTCCATTGGTGTTTTGGGTGTAACATGTTGGAAAATATCTGGAATTTTTTCAAACTTTTTAGTGTGTGAAATCCAAGATTGCCGCAAAATCATATTTTCCATTATAATTAGTATTCTTACGTAATACGTAGGTGCAAAATGACCATACCCATATTTTCGATACCAAAAGAGTTCAAAAACAGCAAATTCAATCATATTGCATCACATTAACAATCCAAGATGGCGTCCAAAATGGCCGCCAAAAAAAAGCTATGTTATTAATAATAAACGCTGGCATTAACATCTAACCAGATGAATCTATTGCAAATTCTGGGCGTATTCTCTTTCAGGAACCCCATCTGACATTTTCCTTTTGTTACATACTACTTCAAATCCAGATGGCGGCCAATATGCCCGCCGAAAAGGCGATCTTCACAGACTGGTAATTTAAGTAAGACACACTAAGTAATTAACTTTGGGGCAGAAACATTAACATTAATACTCTTGACAGCAAGCAATAAATTTCAAACATTTCTGTGTTGCTAACGCGCTTTGAAATTCAAGATTGGCGGGCCACCGTAAGCACTGATCATAGCAAATTGTGTATGTTTTTTCACATGATCCCTGTCTAATAATATTGTGGATAAAATTAAAAAACACCATGATTATACTGTGGGACAAAGTTACTCAGTTCCCATTTTGTGTTATAAAACCTCTTCAATCCTCAAATGGTGGCTAATATAAAAGCTTCTGTAAGCACTTTCAATTGCTTATTGGGTGTTTTTCATACACCCTATTTACCTTTCTTATGTTATACACATTAGGGAAATTGAATAAAAAAATCCTAAATTTTATAGTTTTATAAAAAAAATTACCAATAATTATAATTTTGACACTGAAACTACCATTTGCTTGTTACATTTTTCCAATCCAAGATTGTGTCAAAATGTCATGCGTATAAGCACCCTAACTATTATGCCCAAACTGGAATTCTTCATAATACCGCGTATAATTAAGTTATATCGTCAGAAAATTTGAATGAATGTTAATGAAGCAACTACACATCCGTGAGCACAAAAGCTCCTGTCTATTACTTTCGTTTTTAGCCCCTTCAAATCCACGATGTCGGCTATAAATGACCCTTGTAAGCACTATAAGAGCCCCAAAACTTTCATTTTTATATAGACCTACATAATGTATACACATTAGACAAGTTGAATGAAAAATACAAATGAACGATAAGAACTTACTCTAAAAAAATGCGTGATATTTTTTCAACAGCCCTGTGACCATGTTATGCATATTGTCATGCAAAACATAAATAACAGCTGTTTACTTTTGAACACAGCTCGTCCTCTTAATTCCAAGATTGAAATTTCAATCTTCTTAAGTGTGCACTCACCACAGAGGAAGAAAGATTGAAAGTCAATCTTTTAGATTGACATTCCAACTTTGGAGTTCCTTGCAAGGACTCATTGATTTTTTGCTTTTGGGTACATAATTCAATCGAAGATGGCGGCTATGCCATTGTACACCCTAAATTGGTGATTTTTCATATATACATTTATGCCTGTAGGAAAGTTCTAATAAAACTATAATGAAGCAACTCTATATCCCTTAATCCCAAAATGCTATTTTTTCCCATTTCAAAACTTACGGAGCGAACCCTTTGTCTTGTTTCGGGTGAAATTGCCTCCTGATCTACAAGACAATTGCGCTACCTCCCGTCTTGCGTGAATCGTCAGGTTGGTAGTCCATTTTCCCTCTAGGGACGTAAGGTATAATATAATTTTTTATTATAAAATGTTTAACATCTTCAAATCCAAATGGTGACAAAATAACGACTGCGTACAGGCATAATCAAAATACCAATACAATGTGTTATATGCATCATGAAATTTTAATGAAAATATCAAGAAGCAACAACATACTTTTTAAACATGAGGGACACCATATCTACCAATTTTAAATTTGTGACTCTAAAAATTTTTTGGCAATTTTATATATTTTAGCACAGTAGTTATGAAGCAACTAATAAATACTTTTGGAAACTTAACCCCTTCAAGTAAGATTTACATTAACATCTTAAATCCAAGATGGTCACTAATATGTGCCATTGTCAAGCACACTAGATTTCTTCGCTTAACCTAATATAAATGAAGCAACTTATAAACTTTGGACAAAATAACTCATTCTATAATTTTAAGTTTTGTAACATCAATAGCCAAAACTGACGATATTTCACATATATCTACCATAATATTTTATGTTATTTGCATTAGTAAATTTGAATATATTTAAATAAACGAACGAAGCACCCGAGATAAACACTTTGGACACAACTCATTTTATCATTTAGGTTTTTTAAATATGATTGAAAAACAAATGACTAATAGTAGGTCATTTTAGATTTGAAAGGGTAAGCATTTTACATTTAAAATTGTACAAGAATATCTTTGCGTATATACAAATATAGTTGGAGTCTTACGTTTTATCAATTCAATGGTTCGCCCGGGAAAAGAATCAGATATTATCCAAAATAAGTTTTATATTAGCTGGATCTAGCTTTTATTATTATTAGTAAAAATTAATGGTAGAATGAGTTGCTGTGTCAAAGAGTTATCTATAGTGGCTTCATTGTGCTTATTTATAACATAATGAGTATGAAAATTGCCATTTTTTTGCTATTGTTGGTTTTGCTAGTGCTTTATAGCAGCCAATTAGCTGCCATCTTTAATTTGAAGTATTTTTTTAAAAACATAAATGGTAAATATGAGTTCCGTCCTTTGGGTCCAAGGATGCTTGAAGTGTTGATTTGTTAACAAACATATGATGATGACATGGACTATGTGAAATCATTTTAGATTTACTTCCTGTTATCAGTATACTTCCCTGTGGGCCGCCATCTTTGATTCAAAGAATGTTAGCAAAACAAAATAGTTGGAATGGTTGCTCGTCTTCAAGTATTAAAATACAATTTACTGTCCCCATGAGTTGTATAATGCCGGTAGATTGGCTTAAATTACCAGTTTTTTAGCTGTTAAAGCGCTTCGATGCCATATTGGCCGCCATCTTGGATTTGAAGTTTTTAACCAAAACAAGTCAGATGTGGGTTCCTAATACAACAAGATATACATACCACCCAATGATCTGAATCTATTTCATCTTGATTAGTAGCGTTTTATATTGATAACATACTTTTTTGGGGCGGCCATTTTGACGCCATCTTGATACCAGGTAGCACAATTTTAATGTGACTGCCATCTTTAATTCAGCAGTTTTTGAACTGGCTGTGGTATTGAAAATGGGTGTATTGTCGTCATTGGACTCAGATTGTCTTTCAGAAAATACCATTATATGGAATTTGTATTGTTGGCGGCCAATCTTGGATTTGACCCTAAAACAACGTTTTGAAAAAAATTCCAAATATTTGTCATAATTACACCCAAAAGTTAAAAGATCAAGTGGAATTTTGCTTTTACCAAAAAAAAACACGACATTCTGTATTTATGACCTACCAGCTCCAATATTAACTGCCGATAACCCGCAGCTGTCAGGCCGATAAGATACGCCTAATATTTGCACATCTACAAATGCTGAAGTTTCCTTCCATGACCTCTACTAAACGTATAAGGAGGCACATTCTTGTAGTGGGATGAGGCACTTCTTTAGGAATCCTCCGCTTCGATGGACCTTCTGAAGTACCACAACGTTGCCAAAGCTTGTACCCTTTCATCCAGTGGCGTAAAACGGCCTACCCGCCTATTGAGGGTCTGGCAAATTTCCTCGGTCTGGGGAAATTTCCCTCTCAGGGCGGTCACAGGCCAATGTGTCCCGTCAGAGGGCTACAAAAACGGCTATTTAGCCATGATTTTTGCAATTTTTTTTTCCGCCCGCCAAAATTCGTTAGGGGGGCAACCTGCCCCCCCTGGCCCCCCCGCCTGTTACGGCCACTGCTTTCATAACTCACCATAAGTGGCGAAACACCATCCGCCATGTATATATATAGACATTTAAGTCCTGTAGTTCCCCTCTACAGTCGTATCATACCGGATGCACAACAACCACGGTTACAACAGGCCCACCTACTTTGCTTAACAATTAACATTAAAACATAAAAATTCCGTTAAAAGGGAAGGTCGAGTCTGAGAAATATCCATGGAAAAGGTATGGGAAGGGATTAATAGAATGACATTTGTGGGAGTTTTTGCAAGTTGACTTATGTCATTTTTGTGCAACATACTTATCCGAGGCATACCTGAACGTAAATATTTAACACAGCATGACGTCAGGTGACAGAGTGAATAGGGGCTTCATATCCCTCTTCATTTCGGTTTTTAAAGGGCAAAGATGTGACCAATCAACATGACTATAGAACATACTAATCCCTTTTTGGAAAACAATCAACGCTACTACTTACCCACCACAAGATTAACCACTCAGACTCGACCAGCAGAACTGGAAGAAGCAATTCACGGATATTTTACAGGATACGGCACACGTTACCACCGTGATCAATAACATTTTGTTTTAATATTTATAAGCCCTTCCCAAAATGTAAAGCTCCCACGCCCTGTTAGCAACATTGTCACGCCATGACTTCATTTTTTTCTCTTAACTTTTACTTCTGTCACCCCACAGATCTTAATTTTCAAAATGTTTTCAAAAATGTTCATCAACTTCCATTGCGCATACATAATTCATCATACATACAAACTTAGAACATTCGTTACTTCATTGCATATTATCTGTCATTCCACCGTATTTTTTCTCATTTACCCTGTGAAATCTTAGGGCAAAAGGATAATTTGGTTTGGAAGTTAGAGCGAAAATGTGCCCAATTTTTGTCGACCAATCTTAATTGTAACACAGTACTCTATGGTGCTTACAAATCCGTTTTTAGTTCTCACAGGCCAATGGATTGAAATTATTGGTGGCGAAACTTTACAGATGGGGTTTTGGGGTGATGGCCGATCTATCAAGATCAAAACTTCATACCTTATATCGGGCCATCCCTTTAAGCTCCTGTAATTCAAGCATTCATAACGATTTACAGATCTGTTAACCACCACAATAAATGTAAAGAAAATTTACAAATAAAAATATTCTTGACAACATATATACAATTTCATAATTTTTTTCGTCCAATATTTCGTTTTTATCGTGTTTAAGAGCCAATGGCATGTCTAACTTTGGGATTTCTTGGCCCCACTCCCCTGTTGCCTGTTTACGCTCCACTCTATATTCATGTTTTTTTAGGTGTTACCCCGTCGTTTTAATGTCAATCCGCGTCACGACGGGTACGCATGTGTGGAAGTGGTGATCGCTTTGTATTGTCACTCTTTTAACATTAATTCTTGTTTGTAATGTACGTTCATGTTTTCGCTGGGCCTATCTTAGTGAGTACATTCCATTTACGTAACTTGCACAAATTTCATAAACACTCTACATGTGATTTTAAGATGATTAAATCTGCACGAATATTTTCTGCCTCAACTGCTATTTGAAAGTAGGTCAAAACCCATGCAAATAGAGCGGCGTCAGCCCGTAGGCTCCCCCTCCGACCCCCCAACACAAAAAAACAAAAAAATTTTTTATCTTTTCCTTTGAAATGTTAAACCTTACCTTTTAAAAGGTCAACTAGCTACAGAAGATATTTATAATAGATTTTGAACCGTTTTTAACTTTCATGACCACAAGACTCTACTAATACAGGAAAACAGTGGCGTAAATTTTCTTTTTGACATTGGGGGGGGGGGGAATGGGTTGATGAAAATTTAGTAAATAAACAGGCTTGCTTACACGATCCGTTCCTAGCACAATGTGGCGGGCGAAGCGTCATTAAATTTGGCCATTTAGAGTCTAAAAATCATTAAATGTAATTGTAATTCTGGATCTCTGGATCTGGATCATTTATATTATATCATAAGAATAGTTCTTACAAGGCTCAAAATCTTCAGAGAACTCAGAAGCGCCGTAAACAGTCACACCACACAAATCAAACAAATCAGCTATGAGCCATGAAAAGCTTTGACGAAAAGGTGAGTTTTATTAGCTGACGGTTCAAGTCCTTGGAATTGGGATTACCGACCGATCTGTATTCAACATAACAGGTTCCTGCAATACGCTATAGTTTGTACTTAGAAAAAAATGCACGCACAAAACGCGCATACATTTACCATTTTAATTTAAACATTACAGTAAATATGAGGGTTTTTTTGTTCAAACACACATTTAAAAACGGTCCTTCAACATGGGGGATGATCGAATTGACCATCCCCTCTCTTCCAAAATATTGGTGGGTATATACCCCCATCCGCCGGTGTTTTACGCTATAGAGAAATGCACTGCCTTGCAACTCTTGTTCCTCTGAGTACTTAATATGAATCAGCATGCGTCTCTTTGAGTCTATCGATGTACGATTATGTGGACATGAGATCCGCAAAATAAAATTATACAAAAGCGCCTTAAAAATTATTAAATTCGCATCGCCGCGCGCTGTTGCCTGTTTTTATTAGTCCCTCATAGATGTTTTAGTCTTAATGCAGGTAATTTTCCAATGTGTATATGTAGCCTAGACATACGACTTCGATCTCCGGATATCCAGTGTAGTTGAACACGATTTCTCGTTTCACAACTTACATTTATTCCTGTCCATGTTTAATAACGTGAATGTAAATTTAACAACGATGTCACATTGTCTGTTGCTATTTTAAACTTATCCGGACACTGGCCCGTTTTTCCCAAAACGTGTTAGCTAAATGATTTTTTAGCTTGTTCTACCCTGTTTGCTCATAAGTGGAAGAGTATTGTACCACTTTTTATGAATGATTCTTACGTGTGAGTTATGACATCTAGGGTGTATATCTCACACTACTTGAATGATCAGTCCTCTTCCAAATAATCGCCATGAACTAATCCCACATTGACCCTTTATAAACTGTGTGCTTAGCCTGAAAGGAAAAAAGGGGGTATTTGAACAGCAGATTTAAGTTTTTTATTTTCACAAAATCAGTCTTTTTTTACATTTAACACATTTTTGCCGTGATTTCATCAACACTGAATCGAAATGTTCAATAATGCTGTCTTTAAAGCCAATCAGTCATAACAATCGAGTATGGACACCCTGACATGAATCAGTGTGTGCAAGACGTCGCGGCAATACGGTCCCCAAGGTTGTTTCTGACGCTCACATGGGTCAGAGCGTCCCTCAACGGTCAGAGGCTTGGCTAACTCCGGTACTGTTTGATGAAGGATTGTCCCTGTAATTGATTACTCGGGCCTACGGTATCCCATTAATGCTCGTATTTTTCATATCATGAGAGCAAGCAGGCCATGGTATCTGTCTACCGGTCCCTCTTCTCAAGAAAATGTCTCACAACAGCGGCCCTGTCGTTTGACACTTTGTCGTCTTGTAGCCGCCTCATTTTTTTTTTGACATAAACCTTGCATGTGGCAGACAGTGGTTTTCAGAATGTCCCATGCACAGACTATAAACACAACATTTCGCCAGTGTCTTAGCTGTAATCTTTTGCTCCCTAGCCCAACTCTGTGTGACGTTTGGCGTTGGACATTTGGCCATTCATCTTGCTCGGTAATCATGATGAAGCAATCTCCAATTTACAATTTGGAGGGAAACGATATCCATAGTGTCTTCCCACAAACCTAAGAAACGGCTCGTTGGACATATCCCGGGCTCTACGGCAGAGCTATCAGAGTCGGCGATCATCTCGTCTTGTAATCAATCATAGTCGTCCTGGAGATTTTCAAATGACCCACCTCTCGATTGATATCTGAGGATTTGACGACGTACTCTGTATTATTCAGGGAATCAGCGACTCCTCTGGCCTTTTTTGTACTCTTCCCTCGGAGTGCAGTACTCTTCGGCGTATTACAATGCCGATGTGTACGAGGCATAGCCTAGGAGACCTCTGTGTCAGTTTTGTTTGTAAGTTACAACCAACTCTGAAAAAAATGAGCTCCTTGCATACTGGCTTGGAGTAGGGAAAATGACCAAACAACAGGCGTCTGACATTTTAATATATCCCCACAAAAAGGCGTCGTTACGTACTCAAAATTAATGCAGGATTCACTTCACCTGGTATGGGGACGCGTATTGTAAATCATCATTGATCCTACACATGGATAGCGGCGCCGCACAGTTTGAAATGGTCGCCGAGGGAAACAACGGGAATTGCATTTGCTTGCCCCAATATGCTTCCCTTAATTGTCAAAGTTAACGGAATTTTGTATAATAAAACATCGTGTGAAATGTACACAGCAGGTTGATGCATTGTTTTCCCGCCGTATATCGTATCCAAATAATAATCGCATCTAAACATAATGGCACGGATGCCAAAAAGGCGTTTAAGCGTATTTTAAGCTTAGGCGGAACGTTATATTGAGATAAACGTATCGTGTTAAGTAAATACAAGTTCCAGAAAAAAAGTTAACTCCGTGTTAAATCCGCCAAAATGCATCTAAATTTAAACTAGTACTGGGCTAGTTTAAGAAGTGTTTTATTGTGCGTTTTCGTCAAGTGCAAGGTTCGTCGATGTCCTTCATATCGAACATCACAACTTTGTAATAATAATTTCGGAATCAGAAATTTTAATTATACACATAAATCCTTAGTGGCGCTTTATAATACACATCGCAAGGTTATATCCCTCAAAACGAATAATCCAAATTATTGAAAATTTTGGAAATTGTGCAATTTATGTGACAATCTGTTATTTTTAATTGAGCTACTTTTTATCGATAGACACAAAAATTGCATTCGAAATCTTTTGAAGCTGAGTTAACTGTTGCTAGTGTTAGAAATACAACATTTCACACCTTAGTAAGTTTGAAAATTGGCCAATTAAATGCAATATAGTGTAATAATTTATATAACACTATGTTGTGGGGCATTTCCTTAAAGCTGACTCAAGATTTCAAATATAAATTTTCTGTTTGAAATAATTAAGTACCAGAACTAAAGATAGTACCTAAAATGCACAAATGTCCAAGTTTTAGATGAATTGGATGTATCGTTTTGATCCAAGTAAATATTGATGTATAGTATTGTCGTGTCATAGGATCCTCTGGTGTATAACAAAAATCCGATCCGTAATTTTAGACAAAGTGTGATGTTCTATATGAAGGACTTCGATTTGAGCTTAGCTATTCACACGTGATTAGTAAGATGGACAAGTATGGTGTACATCAAAAAATCATGCAAAAAATGATTTTGTTGAACATTGAGGGCGCCCCTCCTCTGGAAATCTCTGAGTCAGCTGTAATACCGACACAATTGTTCAAAGGGCCTTTCCCAAGGGAATTTTAGTTGTTGAAAGCATTTTTCGTTTATAATTAAAAAAACTCAGTACGAACTTAAACTAGACGGTCCACCCTGTTTTAGTATTTTATGCGCGGCTTTGCATAAATAGCTTAAATCTCAAATACAGATCACACATTTCTAAATCCACCATCTACATGCAACAAGAAGACAGATTTACGCTCATTACGTGTTTTGTCCAGAAATTGGTGTATTTCAGATGTTGCATTGCATTAATGCATAATACAATATGATTTAATAACTAAATCTTACACAAAATATAATTTTCACTTCGTTACCGCATATATTAGACTTAAAACACTTAAAAAACAAATTATGTGTTATATCCATACATACAACAAATTGTTAATTGTTCAAAAATATTTTCTGATATATTTTTAATTGAGTGAAACCAGCATGTTTGATTGAATTTTTGCAAGGGCTGGGTAATGTTACCAGATGCGGTGAACAATATACAAAAATAATTAATATGTTATGTCATGTGAACACAAAAATGTGGACGTTATTATTTTCAGCAAAATTATTCTTCAAAATAAAAAAACATATCAATTCCCTATTCCAGAAAGGAAAACAAGGCCATTACTTTTACGATAAATAAAAAAAAATTCACTAATCGACAATTGTGACAGAAAATTGTGGAAAAAATTGATTTTGCAGAAATATCAGCAAAAAGTGACGATTTAATAGCAGCATTTGTTTTGAGAATAATACTTATATATATTCAGTGGTTCAGTTATTCATGATATGATATGAAATTATTAAAAGCTAATCATAATTTACGTGTATTTAAAGGCGCAAAATTATTTCTAAGTATCCATATTTTGTGTCATATGTAGTGATTTCATATAGATTAGACGCTCAATAGATTTCTTACCTTATATTTAGCTAGAGAAATGTCTTCAATGTGAAAACGAAAGGTGGTTTTGATTTGCTCATATTTCAATATTAAACATTTCGTATTTGCTCCTAAACGAAAATGAAAATTCCACAATTTTTGTACCAGAGAATTTTCAGTTTAAAGGGGCATTTCGTGATCCACAACCTCCTTCCCCCGACTTACCTAAAAAAGTTGAGATTTTTATATCATCTGAAGCGTTAGCCTTAGTAATCCATGTGTACCAAATCATACGTGCAAATTCGGTCGTTTCTGTAAGAAATTCGCAATTTTGTATTTTCTGTCCATAAACGGACAGTAATTACAGTACTGCGGCTTGTGGGATCATGGAAAACAAACATTTGCTCATAACACAAAACCGCAAGATCGGGATCAACTCAAATTTTGTGAATAAGCTTTTCTCAAGGATATCTAGTGAACCATGAATAAAACCGAAGGTCTGGAATCACGAAATCCACTTAATCCTTTCAGATGGTGAAGTTTTGGGGAAAGTTATACTCACATACAAAAATCAGGAATTTTATTTTTCGTAGGGGCACCTGATATGTGAAATCTCGTTGCCAAACCTTTAATCAGATTCCGCTTTAGAAACCTGGTGTTTTACAGACTATGTGTAAACAAACAATAGACTGATAACAGAATATAAAAACAGAAATCAAACATTAGAAGCTTTCCTACAAAACATGATAAACTTTGATCCTAAATGCGAAGCTCAAAGTCAGCGCAGCATGGTCCCACAATTTGGGAAACCATGCTGCGCTGACTTTGAAATTGGATTTTTATTACCTGAAACCATTTGGTGATTTATTTTAAGGAATTACACACAATAAAATACACATCTCATCCAATCATTTTATAATATTTGAAAACAATTCTAGGCAAAAAACAGGAAAATCTAATTTACTGCTAGCAAGGCACTATGACGGTACAGTCTGAACCCGCCTTTCACCTGGCATAGCTAGGCAAACAAAGAAGTTCTATATAGATAGAGAGGCAAAACGTTACGTAATCTTTAGAAATCACCGTCTCGCATTGTTTGCCGACCACAAAAAATACATAGAGTACCAACAAAAGAAAGCAATGGCTGCCTCCCGCTTCTTCCACATATGTGGGTGCCGCTTTGAATATCCACTAATCGGTAGTGATACAAATTGATGTTGTATGTGTTAGAGGTGGCCAGGTTTGTTGTTGGTAATGTAATATAGTGTACCTGGATTCATTGTGCTCAGATACCTTTTTTATCATAGGAAAGTACGCGCTTAGGTGAAAAAGGATTGTATTCATGAGGCGGTTTATTTAAATCAAGACTACGAAGTGTCATTTCATTCGTTGTGTGGCCATGGGTAGGACAAAATTTTAACCACCCAATAGCACCCAACATCCAACACTGATATTTTGGCGGATTGTTTGTACAAGCACCCAAACTAATAATTATTCCGTGCACTTTCAAATTCAGCCCCCACACGGACGACTGGTTTTGAATGGGCTTCAACCCCCTTGCTTGCTTATAACACACATAATGTCATTTGATACAATATTTTCGATATATATTATTCCTGCTACTTCTTATTTTAAATAATTTATAAAGAATTTATTTATAAAGAATGATTTGAAGGTGATTTTCAATGGCAACTTTGTTGATATCAGGATAGCCGAAACTGACCCAACAGGTTTTTCAACCGTCTCAGATAATTAGTCATAACTTCTGAACCAGACCCCCAAATTACACCAACTTAAAATCTCATGAAAGCTGGAACACTCCTAAAAAATCAGTAAAACTCCAGTTAAGATGAACTTAAATTTTTTGCAAAAAAATTAATCTTGATTTTATATTTTTTTTTGGACAGTCGGGTAAAATCGGCTAAAGTCCATTCCATAGGCGAATATCAACATGGCAATACGGTGGAGCAACAGATCGACATTACTGGACTACAATACATGCATCTGTCATTGAATCCCAGTCATCATGGTCATGTTTGAATTACACAGGTGGCCTGTTATACTGCTGGTATTTACACTGTGGTGCAAACAGGTTTGACTCCAAATCTACAAGATTTTTTAGCATTCAATCAACCGACCTGTCCCACACTGACGGAACACTTTGACATTGATTTCTCGTTCATGCAGTTACTCAGTTATTTGACGTGGATTAAACACGTGTTTTGCTGATCAAAATACAAAATTCTTCTGAAAAAGGTAATGTTTCGATAGTTTATAGATTGCTGCATCTTAATTATAGTCAAATTTTTAAAACGATGGGTTTTATACAAAAATTGTTGCCAAACATTGACAAACGTAACCGCCCCGTACCTCGATAACAACAACCCCAACCAGAAATTCATGAAGATCAAATGAAAGCTTGATTCTTAGACTAGATAGAGTTCTGTGTACGTGAAGGTGAATATGTATTCGAAGAAGGCCATGTCCACATACACTATAGTACACGGAACTTTACTAAACCAAAGAATCAAGCTTTCGTATGATTCGCATTCAATTTTGGTGAGTTTCGTCGTTTCCGTTATAATAATATTACCACTTTTGAATAGTAAAGAGGCACGTCCTAAATAACACCTTATTGCATGCAGACATTGATCTTTGGGCTATCGACATATCTATTTTTTTCTAAGACAACTTGAAATTTGCAGACAATGCACATTTTCAAAACCCTGTTTCCGCCCATCTTTAATAACCGGTAGCTTTCGTGGGCAAGAAATAAAGGACTGACTGCATTTTATTTATTTCCTCACGCGTTATGCCAGAAAAAAGAAATCCTGAATGCTTTCAAAACGTATTACTTTAACCATTCATCAAAATTTCGCAAGAACTAAACCGGATCTTACTTTCTTCAAATAACATTGTCCTCAAATTACCATACGCTACTGCTGTAAGTGCTGTAATCGGATACCAAAATTGAACTTGCTCGTCTTTTCTCATCTGCAAATGACTGGATTGAAATGATCTGCCGATCTCACATTCCCACAACACAATGTAAAGCGCACTGACGGTGTTTCAGGTACGCATGCGTATCGCCGGTTCGATGGCTTCTCAGTTTTTCTATCATAAATTTTCTATCTATAAGTTTCTATCTCTCCGTTACATGGGTGAAGGTTCGTGATGTCATCCGCTCACATTACAATGGATTCTGGGTAATGTGAAATCGGCGAATTAGTACAGTGTTCAGTGCCGTCCATCGTCACGTAATGTTTCGCGAGGAACGCACGCATTTCACGTTATCTTAACTTTTAAAGGTCTTTCACGTGAATCTTAAATAGAATTTCACTTGATTCCTTTAAATGGTCCGGGGAATATCGCTCGCATCGATTTCCCCTTGATTGATTCAAAGAACCGCGGGAAAGACCTCTTTTCGATAACGCGTAATGCGTGCGTTTCTCTCGCGACATCAGGCGATGACACCATGATCAAATCAAGTAGTCAGCTATTCCCCATCCACGGATTCCCATTTGAATGCACGGCGGCCAACTAAGCAAATGACTCACTAAAATGACGATAAGGGTATTTCTATGTTTATGTCAAATAAAGTGGTATATTAAAGGTGTAAAAGCCAGTGATAATGGAAAGTTTTATTTCAAACATTTTTTTCAAGATATAGCATATTTTAGTTTACAAATATTGATAATACTTTAAACCTCAAAAGCACGTCACAGATGTCTGTTCCTTCATATGGTATGATTCATTTAACACCTCCAGAAATTGATACATGTATTAAGTTAATTTATTTTTGAAAATTATTTTTATGAGTGAAGAGGACTTAGAAACGTGAAGAGGGCATGGATGTTAAATTGTAACTGAATTTTGTGAAGTTAAATAGCGTCACATTTATTCTGCACTCAATAAATAGCCCGATTTTCTTCTGGACACTGATTTGCTTCGCTGAACGCCGTTCATTCTAATGTGAATCCGTGGACAGAGCGTAACACCGACTACTTGATTCAAATGATTGTATACCTAACCGATGTGAATGATTTTTGCAATAAATTAAAAATAATGAACGAAGCTTTCAAATGATACCAGATATGTTAGATATATTACTTAAAAATTCAAAATAGCGGACACGATCAGGGGCGAGTTTTTTTAATCACTTTGTTTATGGACTAATTGCCACTGCATTGGCATTGATTATACGCAAGGGTAGAATTAATATGATCTATAAAGACCAAGTACGCAGGTTAGGTATTGTTTGAGAATTCGAGAGATATCTACTTGCGCAATATTTTGGAAACATGATGTTGTAGCTAAAGATATTGCAAAATGACATTAACCTAATCATGATACATGTATAACTTTATAATTGTATTATATTAATTTTTTTTTTTTTTAAACAACTCTCTTAAGTGCAAAATGCACGAAACTCACGTTTATTGCAGGTATGATGTATTTGGTTTAAAAGAAAAACACAAATGGACTATGTACGAATCATACCTGCTAATACTAAGCTAATACTAATTTGAACATTCATTTTCACCACCTCAATACGCTGAATATCTGGTTTGAATTAAAAAATATTCTTTCAAGAAATATATACCATTCTGATTTTCTTATTCATTTACAAAAATATTTACAAGATTGTACTGTGTTACGCTCTTCACGACAAACATTTATTCGTTTGCAAAAGCTCAGAATGTTGACTAACACCAGGTACTCGAAGCTTACAGAAATCTCTTTACAGTTAGCTACCTTTGCATAGAACATGTCTTCGATCTCAGAGGAATTGTAAGAATTTCGCATAGAAAGGCTGTGGAAGCAGTGTTTACATAAAACATTCTATTGTACAAAACATCGTCCTAACCCTTTGCGTGCTACCTGAACTGGGTCGCTCAAATTCAGTTGCTTTGTCAATTTTTGTTTGTTTTGTTCTCTTTTAAAAAAATTGTACATTTTATTACCATATTTGGAATCAGCATAAAATGCATTCAAATGAGTCCAAACAAGCCTAGTCTTCGGTCAGTGCCTTCAAAGATGCTTGCCCAAATGAGGTCATTTTCGAAGCCATATCAAAAGACATTGACTTGTACACTTGTAACCTATACTTTGTCTCGCCTGAAGTATGAAGTGACGAATGGCGCCTCTATACCCAGTACTGTCTTTCAGTTGCAGTGCGCTTGCGTTTTGCCTACGCTTACTCTGAAAGTCGATACAAATTATGGTATAGGCCCGCGTCGCTACTTCGTACTTCGAACTGGACAGAGTTTATACAGAATCTGCTCGAGTTGAACGGGTTAATCGATCATACAGCTTATACACTTTAGTTACTACTGTTTCAACAAGCACCGCTTTCTCTATAAAGATCTCACATTTTAATTGCTGATCATTTCTTGCTTGCTATAAATATTGGCTAAATGCACAGACAAAGTAAACTTTTTGATCTATCAGGGTAATGGGTGAATAAGGTGCAAAATAATTGGTCACTACCCCATGGAGTTTTTACTCTTCTTCACGTTGTACTTCGTACATGGGAGCACATTTGGAAAACACATTTGGCGCTTTTTACGACCACGCCCATGAAATGTTTATTCTAAAGTTCTAAGTTCAAAACAGAGGGGTGAACAAATCGTATTTGCAAAGAACAATTGATAATACTTAACAATTGCATCATTATGATAGAATTATTTTGCAAGTTATATATTATAAAGCAAAATGTTCTACCAAGTTATGAATAAGACATCTGTCTTCGCTTAACATTATCTTATTGGAAAGCACACTTACACATACACCCACACGTAAGTTTGAAATCTTCACACCAATTGGCATCGACTTGTTTCATGACTCTCTTGCCGTACAATCACGTTGATATTCCGCGGGAAATTTGCTTCTTTCTCTTCAGACTTACTCTAGGTTTTCTCATACAGTACTTTTCAAAATCTGCGCTTATCTGAACAACCGAACATTTGACGTAGTTCTTTGACACAGTCTTTTCTGAATCTATCATTGACGATTGTGTAGATAAATGGATTCGCAGCATGATTGGCAACAAAAAGCATCTTCATCACTAGTAATATAGTAATTACTGTCTCGTTGTACTTCTCATCGCGCGTATCTGGTGTATCTACCAAAATAACCGAGGATATCAGTGTCGGTATCCAGGTTACATAGGTGACAATTGTGACCAGAAGAAGCATGTTTGTCGTCTTGTTTTGCATTCTCTGCGAAGCTACAGACCGAGTACTTGCTTGGCTGTTGAAGCTTCCACCATAGAGGGATCCTAATGGACGCCTCAAGAAGCCGCGAAATGACATCAACGAACTCTGTCGCTTCCGTCTGCGATTTTGCTGTCGTCCACTCATCGTCGTATTTAATTGGAACGAAATTTGTTGTTGTAATAACCTTTGCAGCTTTGGTGTCATAACAACGGTCCTTTTTTAGGTGATCCGCTGGGGATGAGTGCACCAGGTAATTCGGTTCAGAACCGAAGGCAGTTTTTTCGACGATCTCCATTGCTGGTAAATTAAAGTCCACGTCGGTAAGTCGGGAGTCTTGGTAGAGCTATCTTCTCTTGAGCTCCATTTTTCTGTTCAATTCATTTTCAGATTTGCTTAATTGTTCTTTCCCGATCTTGTCTTCTGTCTCTTCTACATTAATGCTGTTGGTGTAGGCGGATTGTTTTGCAAAGTTTCTGAGCCTTTCGAATCGTGTATTAAATTATCCGTGCTTCCGCCATCTGAAACAACCACGTTTCAGGATTTTTTTGATTCCCCATCCATCACCTGTGACAAGTTCCATTGATACCCTCCATTTGATTTGGTAGGACTGGGTGTAGAATTCATTTCTTCATTAACCAAGTCCCGTCCCATCAGCAGTTGCGAGGTCGGTATCAGTTGGGTTCTGCTTCCTGGGATTCAGGCACTGGGGACTACTACGATGGGGCACTGCCTCCAAAAAAAAAAAAAAAAAAAAAAAAAAAAAAAAAAAAAAAAAAAAAAAAAAAAAAAAATAGTGATTGCCGTCCCCCACCCCATGCCCGTCCTTGTAGACAAAGTTGGCCAGTACTTTGTCCCGTGGTTGTGATACCTTACCATAAAGCATAGCGACAAGAACCAGCGAAAGACATCAATGGAGTACATACCCTTGCTCCGAGCCATTCTACAACATCATCGGGGCTGGCCACATATACACCGTACTGTTCTCTTCCATAGTACCCTCAATAATGTCCGAAAAAAGTACGGACGGGGCACTGACGATGGCGGAGGCGAACACAGAAAACCATGGCAAGCCTGGCGCGAAAAGGAGTTACGATTTTGTCATAGGTCGCACCCGCTTATAGCGTTCTACAGCAATGTCGTCGTACGAAAAGCGAATAATACTACACCAAGCACAAGACTGTTATTAGCCGCCCGGACACCCCAAAAAGAACGGAATAATGTTATACTCAAAAAACGGCATATGCTATCAAAGCTTCCGTTGTTAGGCACCATATAAAATCACGATGGCGAGCCCTAATATGAAGATGTGTGTGTTCTAGTTTTTCGTTGTTTTTTGGAAAATACGCGATTATGAGTGCGTTACAGGAACACCCAGCAGAAACACCAGAGCATGCATACCATCAGCACCATACTTGCAGAGCCCACTCGCCCATCCTTAACTTCAAACTATAAATCCAATTGAACAGGTTTTCGTTCTTGTTTTTTGTGATCAAGCGAGAGCAGAAATATGATCAGGCTACCGCAAATGAAATGTTGATTTAGAAATGGTTGCAAATCTACATGTTAATCCGTTGAATATTCCCTCGCTCAAGTTAGTTTATTCTATTTAACTCTTGCTCTATCTCCGCTAGTGTGAACTTCTCAACAGAACTTCACCAAAATATCAGCGTCAATCAGGGACAATTTTGTCTTGACGTTAGAGAGAGAGAGAGCTATTGAAAAAGAATAAACCGTAGTCACGATATCGACTGACCTAACCTGTTGTAACGTTGATTTGATCACAAGCGAAGAGGAACCAGACTTTGAATCTAAACGTTCTTGAAACGGCAGGAAGAGAAAAAGAAAAAAAATATTCCACGCAGGCTAAATTTAACATGTGCCAAGCCGAGTGAAAAAAATACTTTTATGCATTTCATGCAAAAATAATTATTGTTTGTTTACGGGAGCAGTTTGAACAAAAAATATCCTTTTTTTTTTTTTGATCTTTCGTTTGTGCTTATTGCTACCAAAGATTTTTCACAAATAAATGAAAAGTATGTCCAATAAATTATATCATTTAAAATCAGCTAGAAAATTAACTTATAGTCGTCTTTTTGAACATCATGATTAATGATTATGATGAATAATAATATGTTGATTTCTGGCGGCGACGGAAACCATGACGATGACGACGATGACGGTGGCGATGACGAGTAGACGACGACTGACGACGACGATGATACTGATGATTGATGATGATGATGCTGATGTTATTGATGATGATGCAAGTGGAAAAGTCTCCGAGAAAATTACGCGGCCCAGACATCACGACAGACACACAGACACCCACACACGCACACACACACAGACTCAAAAAAGCCGTATATATATAATATATATATATAATATATATATATGTGTGGAGATGAATCTGGGACTCTTTGACAACTTTGTTGATCCATCCGTGGTGGTATGAAACACATAATAAATGAAGAGGGGGGGAATGGGGTCTGAACTTAGCACGAGCCACCAACAACCCTACTTTCCGCTCATGAGAGCTTCATCAGGGGAGGCTCTGAATAAAGAAAAAAATGAAGCATTATAAATATATATACAACATGCTAAAAAGAAACACATATGCCAATGATATGTATTCCCCGTAAAAATCGTACATGGAATACAGGGGAATACATTGGGAATATCCGGGGCTAAGTATAGTATGACAAGTGGCCTGTTTTCTAGTAGGTTATAAATACTCGGGAAAATAATGAATTATCTAGATAATATATATAGAAGCAATGAGACAAATAATACATTACAGTCACTAAGTTAATTAATTGATAGTGTGTATGTGTGTGGTGGTATGTGTTGGTGATGTGCGTGGGTGCGTGTATACTGGTGTAGATGTTGTATGTATGTTGTGTGTGGTGTGTACTTGTGTGTAGCATTTGGGATTGTGTTGTGTACTTGTAAATGTACGGTTCGTATTTTATGTTTGTATTATGTATCTATAAGCATGGATATAAGTAAAAGTAGAAACAACTAGCCCGAATGCAGAGAGGGCACACAAGTGAACGTAACCGGCAGACAAGTGAGTACTGAGTGTTAGTCAAGGAAAAGGCGTCGTTAGCAACGCCAGTGAATAGAAGATAGAGTATTACAATATGAAAGGCAGGGGATTCAATAGAGTAAACGCGAGAGCATGGGTGGTGGCGCAGTGCTGGAGAAATAGAAGGTGGAGTATTAGCCCCGGGAAAGGTGCCGGACAAGATTCAAGGATCGGCGGTTATGCCGAGTGGCTTAAACGTGCGTAATTTTGCAATCCAGTATGATTCCGCGTTGTAACTGATAATGCGTTCGGAGGGTATTGCGGATAGCTTCAATGCCCATAAGTTGTACGTGGAACTATCGTGACCATTACTGTGTGAGTGGTCTATACTGGGGTACGCTTCTTGTTCTTTTTAATATCGGACTTTGTATTGGTGAATTCGTATAGAGGTGGTCGTTTGTTTTCCCGACATACTGAAGGTGACATTTATTGCAGGTAATTAAATAAAAATCCACGACGATTTACAATTAATATGGGTGTAATGGTGGAATGATCTCACAGTATAAGTGCTCGAAAAGTTTTTGGAAACGGAAATGAAGGGGCAAACGGCGCATTTATTAGCACTGCATTTGGTGCATCCTGTTATATTCATCTGATGGTAACGACTGAATTTTTTGCAATGACAAAAGGTGCGTATGTTTCGGGGGTCGGCGAAATGCAATGAGGGGAGGTTTTGGAAAATATTTTCTTAAGTTCCCGTCCGCATGCAGATATGCATATGGCTTGTAATACTTTTTGAAACCTTGTTGAAAAGGGATTGGTATGTAAGAACAAGGGGAACCCTGTTAGTCTGCGATTTGCGCTTGTATGCACTGAGTTTTCTTTCTATTCTGTAGACTGGGCCCGATGCATCTTAGTGAATCAATGATATTTTTCCTTATAATTAGACGTTTAGAATATTTTGTTTGAGATTTTGGAGGTGTTTTAGTTCCTCTTCCGGAACAAATCCGTCTAACACGAAGGGCTTTACTGTAACGGGATACCCGTAAATGTGTGGGAGATGGCAGAGGAAGGGAAGAGTATGTTGTGCTTTGTTCCCGTAGGTTTGCTATAAAGTAGTTTGAATGGCGTTCTGTTTTGATTTGGGTTAGAGGCCAGGAGGGAACTTCAGAAGAGGAAACCCGAAAGTAAATTTGATGGTAGGATGAAAGATTCATGTGAGTGCTGGAATTTCCTGAAGGATTCATAACCTCAGGCCATAGCACATGTATGTCTTCTATAATACCGTTTCCAAGAGTTGTAGGGGGGTTGGACTTTGGCAGATCGAAGAAGTTTTGCTTCCAAAGCCCCCATAAAAGATTAGCATAGAGGGCGCGCCTGGCGTGCCCATCAGCTGTACCAATATTTGAATGTAATTGGTGCCGTTGAAAGCAAAATTATTTAGGTTGCAGAATGAGTTCTAGAAGACGGACTAGGTGTAATGTTGGGGGATTTTTGATGATCTAGTTCTAGTAGTCCCTACATGAAGATAAACCTTCACCATGGGTCAATATTGGTGGTAAAGAAGGAAACATCAGCTGAACACGAGGAGAGAACCAGTAGGGAAAGGAGCATTCTGGTTGAGAAGGTTTATGTGACGCAGAAAATGGTTGGTCCTTGAATAAAAGATGGAAGACGTTCCACTAGGGGTCGAAGGTGGTAGTCAAGGAAACTTGAGATTTGATTGTAGACAGGCACATCCAGAAACGATAGGGCGACCAGGTTATGTCTTTTTATGGATTTTTGAAGTAAATAGAAAGTCGGGCATTTAACAGATTTAGGATCGGGAGAGAGGTAGTCTTTGATTTCCGTCATCAATTCTAATTTGGAAAGGGTGGAGTTTGACAACCCTAGTATGCTTCGCCGTAGGATCTGAAGATAATTTTTTGTATGCATCACCTTTTCGAGTGTCGTAACCCTTCCGCGATGTAATCCGATCGATTTTGAACGACCTATAGCGAGCCTTTATCGGCAGGTTTTAATTTGATTTGTGTTTGGGAACGAAGCGATCTGAGAGCGCGGCGTTCACATTGCGGGAGATTATCCACGCGCCTGTTGATTTTTATATTACGATGTCCATTGTGCACCTTATTTGATGACATCCTCTAAAATTGTATTTCTTTCGGAGGATTCCATGAGCTCTTGGGACGAAAGGTGAACAGTTTCACGGTTGTTTTTACTTTCTTTGTTGAGAAACCTCTTTAAGGCGCATGCGTCGCGCAAATGACTGGAGTCTTTACCACTTGGTATGTGTCATGCTGCGATGTGTAGGACAAACCTAACCCTTTAGAGAGCCGTCAATTTCGCTTTGATCAGAGTAAGTGGAAGAAAGATTACAACATAATCAGAGTGTTGATTCGGAGGAGCTTGTGGAGTATTATCAACACATTTTGTGAGTTGTAGACATTGGGCAGTTATCAAATTGAGAACGATTATTTGGGTTAGTAGTGATGTTACTATTTTCGATGGAAGAAGACGGTTGATCGGTGACGGGGATGTATGGGATCGGGCTAGTGGGCACGACAGGTGTATGCGTGACATGACGATGGTTTACCGTAGGAGTGGATGTCTGAGGACGCGTCAATTGTTGTGAGTTTGTGACGTGTTTATTTATTTTCATTTGATGACGACGTTTAGAGGTATATCTGGATTTTTGTAGCGTCGACATGATTTGACTTTAGCGGATGACAAGAAAATATTGTGGTGTATTGGTCGCTCGAGATGGGGAACGACATTTGAGTCACCGTCAATCTGAATAGCACCGGTAGATGGGTCACTATCGTGGAGAGGAGCAGCAGAATCAGTTTTGTTATGCTCATAGGATCTGTATTCTGCATTTATATGTGAAGGGACAACATCATTGACATCATGTATTTCAGAGGTAAGTAACAATTGTGAAGTAATTTCCCCATTACTATGATTAGGTGAAAAATCAACTCTATTTTGTTTGGTGGAGTAATTATCATTGCTATTGTTTACAAAATGCACATTTTCATCACAACTGTATGTGACGGTGGAACATTTGGCACTGTCACATGGTGAGATTGAATCATCAATATGATGTACAGAACGGGCATGTTCTGTATCCTCAAGGTTCAAGGAGGTATGTACAGCATTGTTACTGGCAAATGAACCAGAGGAATTGTCGAGTATAGGAGACACCATTTTGCCATGACCTTGATAAACACATGCAGAACTGATGGGATTGGAATGGTCATGTGTGTCAATGTCTTTTTTGTGAACAGAGTCAACGTTTTTATGAACAAATACGTTGTCAGGAGCAGGAGTGACATTGACATCATCATTATCATCAGGTTGCATGTGGTTACAAAAGAAGTAGTATTATCAAGATTGAACATGGAGGAAGGCATATTGGTGGCCAACCCATCAGTTGAAGCTTGAACATTTTTATACACTGATGGACCTTGTACGGCCGTATCATGTTGAGCAAGAGAATCATTCATGCTTACATTACCATATATGACAGAGACATTGTTTACATTCTTAGGTACAGGCGACATATAAGATTGGTTAATACCAGTTAAAGTACGCCTATTTTGAGAAACTTCATTTGAACTATGGTATACTTGTGGAAATTGATTAGTGTTGGTCATATGGCCATTATTGATATGATTTCTTAGTTTACTGTCTTTGATGTTGACAAGTCTGTTCCTTTCACATTGAACGGTTTTATTAATATCATTCATTAACTTGTGGTACTCGGCGGGATAGTCTGTCACTGTCCATAGTTGGTTTTTGAGTTCATCGATATTTATTTGTATTTCACACTTTCTTTTAGAAGAGATAGCCAATGCTGTATCTCGCAGGCGTCGAGATGCTGAAAAGAGTATGTTGTTCCATTGTCTTTGTATCTTCGGTCAGAGTTTGATAATTCCAAGTTCTTGTGTAGGAGTAAACCTGGTGGAATAATGTTAAGTTTTCTATATGTTTCAAGGTATTCATGATGTAATTCATACCTTAGGTGCTTCAATTTCTCCCTTTCGAGCCGGATGAACGTTGTTGATTTCATCATAGTGTAGGTCGTGCCGTACTCACAAGTTGGATCGACTTCTCATAAGAGATGCAATGCAGAGCCACAGAAGTGAAAAGTAGCAGTAGAACCGCACATATATGTGTGAGAGATGATCTGTGGACTCTTTGACAACTTTGTTGATCCATCCGTGGTGGTGTGAAACACATATATAAATGAAAGAGATGGGATGGGTCTGAAACGTAGCACGAGCCAACCAAAAAACCCTAGCTTTCGCTCATGAGAGCTTCATCAGGGGAGGCTCTGAATAAAGAGAGCCTCTATATATTATCTAGATAATTCATTATTTTCCCAGAGTATTTATATACACTACTAGAACAGGCACTTGTGTCATACTATACTTAGCCCCGGATGTTCCCCATGTATTCCCTTGTATTCCATGTACTGATTTTACCGGAATACATATCCTCTGGCCATGTGTTTCTTTTTACATCATGTTGTAATATGTTAATATGCTTCATTTTTTCTCTTATTCAGAGCCTCCCCTGATGAAGCTCTCATGAGCGAAAGCTAGGGTTTTTTTGGTTGGCTCGTGCTACGTTTTCAGATCCATCCCCATCTCTTTCATTTATATATATATATATATATATATATATATATATATATATATATATATATATATATATATATATATATATATATATATATATATATATTATATATAATATCACCAATATGAAATGCTAAAATTTAATTTGAAATCAGTTAATTGTTGGATTCACTGTGAGACGGTTTCACAATCATAGTGATGTCTCTAAAACGATCACTAAATTCCACATGCAAAACATGTTACCAACAAGAATTTAAGCGTTTATTGCCATAATTTACGTAAAGGTGGGAGTTTTTAGAATGAGGCGAGTCTTGATTGCATATGACAATGAGAGTGATTGGAGCGATACAGCTGTTCTGTGTTTCGTCAGATATTCATAATTTCATCTTTTTATCGGTTCGGAGATCTTGGAGAAGTACACCATGGACCTGATTTTGTTAAACATTTTAGCGGTTCCAAAAATACTGAACCCAGGGGCCGAAGGAACAGCTCCCAAGACCTTATTTACCTAATAGTTCTGTGTGCACCGTGGAATGAAGTGAGCCAAGAAACACAACTTGTCCATCTTTTAAGCGTTCTAGCTTGAGCAAAGCCCTAATCCCAACCACCACCAAGATTCGACATTGAAAAATAGGTCTACCGGCAAGCGAAAAAAAAGCAGAAAAAGATGTTTTATTAGCGGATGTTAAACCAATCCGCCCCATTTCTAGGGAACTCTGTATTCGCTCCTGCTATATGCCACAAAACTCCAAATTATAATGATTTTCTTGAAGAATTCTATTTCTGGGTATTCCTTTCCCGTGTTAGCTTTATTTATAATACTCCTAATTACATCTCTAAGCAAGTATCGTTCAGACCCCGCCCTAACCAGCACACTGACATCATCATGATGCGTGACTACACTACACATGCGTCAAATCATTCCTACAACTTCAGAAGCATTGCAATAAATATTGGAAAATTACAAAGGTTTTGTGACCCCGCGTACTGCCTTTTCACCAACATTCATAGGCACAACGTTTAGATTCTTTCTTTGTATGGAAAACATTCGTATGAAATTCCTTTTAATAAAAGTTAAAAGCTACGTGACAACGCAATAAAGAAAATCTTAAAGAGATGAGCTGTTGTTGCGTGGAAGCGACAAAACGAAAAGTTCTCTGATTTACTCTCAAATTAAAAAAGACAATGTTTAAAGTATAACCAACTTTTAAGGTTGGAAGTCCGGTACTATTGGCTGAAAAGGCATACTCTAAGAAAATACACTCATACTTTGTTTTAAAACTTTTAGACTCTGCAAGCTATATCACTTGAAAGCTTATAATACAGGCTAAATTATCTACAACTAAATCAGTTTGGGATAGGGAATCTCCTAAGTTATCTACAAACTAGTTTGAGATCGGGATTTACTAAATTATCTACAGCTAAACCAGTTTGAGATCGGGGATCTCCTAAATTATCTACAGCTAAACCAGTTTGAGATCGGGGATCTCCTAAATTATCTATAGCTAAACCAGTTTGAGATCGGGGATCTCCTAAATTATCTACAGCTAAACCAGTTTTGAGATTGGAGATCTCCAAAATTACCTACGCTAAACCATATAAATCCTTCCTGCTGTTTTTTAACTCGCGTTATGTTGCTTTAATTAAAGGCGCAATGCAGTACAATATGTGATTGGCGTAAGCAATACAAGTTCCCAGTGCAAATAAAATTGGTATTGAAACATACCCTTCCTAATTACACTGCAAAGATCGTGTTATAAATTTACAAGGTGTACAGTGGGTGGTAACATACATCTATTGTTGATATGTTTATGAATCAGTTTGTAGCAATCGGCACTGTATCAGAGTGTATTACGGAATACGTGTAGCTTTATTGGCGAAATTGAAGTCGACATTTGTCGGTATAAACCCAGCGAAGTCACTATTTGATTTACTTTTCACCTTTC
The DNA here is from genome assembly GCA_023653785.1 of Ophioderma brevispina. Classification (NCBI taxonomy): domain Eukaryota; kingdom Metazoa; phylum Echinodermata; class Ophiuroidea; order Amphilepidida; family Ophiodermatidae; genus Ophioderma; species Ophioderma brevispina. The sequence goes on from JAMKCH010050145.1 coordinate 48,714, forward strand.
CATTTTAACAATGATTCAGCAATGATATTTTATTTGATGAACCCAGCATTCATATTTATTGTACATATAGGCCCGGTCCCTTTGCACTACAACATATAGACAAAATTGAGGGCGACCTTGCATAATTATAAAGTGAAATAATTACAGAATTCAATTGTTTCACGGATTTTCATTGCTTGAAAACTAACAACGAGAGACCACTTATATCCGTTGTTTTATCGGAACTCATTATAAGCTCGTGTTCTCTGCATCTCCGCCACACGTCGCTCGTAAGGATCACTGTCCGAAGAAATAAGAATTTATGACTGTGTTTCAAATTCCTCACTAAAAGGCGCGCACACGCCTATTGGGGTCATTTTCATAGTGAGTCGTCATTTAAAGTGCCCCACCCGAATACAACATATTCTGTCTTTCATAAGGCAACCGTCCGCTAACAAACCATTTTAAAGAACACTATCAGTGATCCACCCGACAGAGTAAAAAAAAATCGAAATTTTCAGGATGGCTTACAATGTAGGATAGTCTGTAGAATTCTCTAAGTTATTTTTCAACTGAAAAACTATAGAACAGGAAGACACAGCGCCATTCAAAGATATGAATCTCCATTCAATTACGTGTTGTTAGCAATGTCCGTACGGACAGTAACGACTACAATATGGGTATTGTTGGACCCTATACGTGTTACAAAGATGCAAAAATCCGATTTTTGATGATTTTTTCGATTTCCTGATTTAGCAATCACTGATAGTGCCTTTAATTCTAAAATTTCATTTGGATTCGACATTGTCATTTTGATGTAAGCGGTAATTTTGTGTAAGACAATTGCTCATTGATTATTGTACTGGTAATGATCGGTAACCGTACAGAACCCATATTTTAGCTTGTAGCGATATTAACGGAAATAAGTTTGCCAAAATATTCAGATGAGATAACAAAAATTACAGGTTTCAAATGATACCAAATCTCAGGTTTGATTAGATGAGTAATGGTGTCTAGGCTGTCTGGTAGTGCCACTTTAAAGTCATTTTTCATCGGGTAGTGCCACTTTAAAGTAATTTTTTCAAAAGAAAATAATATAATCTAGTTAAATAAATCTAAGTGAAAATAAGATGAAGTCTAAGAATAGTATTTAAGAATTCTAATGGACCATTGTGAACAACTAAATAATAAAACAATGACATAAAAGTAAATTATTTTAGGCAATATAGATTCAAAATTAATTTTAAAGGCGCGTGTTCCGATATGTCTATCGTGTTCTCTACATGACACGATAACCTAACACTTTCATACACTCACCACAAAGTATCATGGGAAACACACTTGCGGTTTTGTTGCCCAACTTTAAAAAAACAGGTCATGTAAACATAGCAAAATTACTCAATTCATTATTCCCAAAAATAACATTTTACAAGTTAATAAATCATTTTTGAAGCCGATTGATTCAAATTGCGCTGAGGAATTTTAAGATATTTAAGAGGAAATACCCGATGTGAATCACGGCCCTCCAAAACTGCAAGAAAAGAACATGTGAGTAGAACAAATTCCTGTAAATGTTTATACATTTCATCATAATAACAATATAGTTGGGTCATTTGGAGCAATTCCATGACTGTGGTGAACCGAGCATCATTTCTCAGTGGATTTATCTTCTATGAAGGTGAATGAACAAATTTAGCGGGGTACCCCTCCTGAAAGTGTGGGCGGAATCCAGGAGGGGGAAATTCATAATACAGGGGTCAAAAATTAAAAATGCTTGGATTGCTGTAAAAAGGTAACCGAAGTGTTTGTCTTGTCACAAGGATTAAAAAAACGGTATAGTTTGTACTACTTATAACGTATGGTTACGGAGATAAAAGACAAAAATGGTCCAATTTTCCCATATATCACCTTAAAGAAGGTGTCCCCCTGACTAGGATTAGGTATGTTTCCGCCCGAAAAGGTGCACATTAGCGTGCCCTGTCCATTTCAAAATGGCCGCCATTGTTTTATGTAAAACCGTCATTATAATTTCTTTACAGATAGAGGTTTTATCCACGACTACACAAAATCAAGTTTTTTAACTTCTCGAAGGGTGCTTCAAATCTACTAGCGTCCAAGATGGCAGCCGCAAAGAGGCATATTTTGCTAAATGAACTTAAAATGACATATTGTTGAAATAAGAATCTGGGTGAGATTTTGGGAGCTCCAAAAAGAATTTATGGCATCTATATTTTACGCACAGACTTGTTTTTCAAGACAGTGATTATATTAGCTCTAAGGTATGTAAATCAGGAAGAAAAGCAGTTCTACCCATCTTTTCGACGTTATTAAACAACACTTTCTAATAATGACCCTAAATCCTTCCCAAGATGTAAAAAATATTAAAGTGGGGTATTAACTTGTCCAAGAGAGTGCTCATTACTATAGCTGGTTACTACTTGTGTCATATAACATAGATTAAACTGACTATAATAGTTCATAGGAAGACAACAACTCATATCAACCTGATACAATAAAATCATAATAAATGCGTGTGGACTGTATTTAAGGACTACTCAGTGACGTCATATGTGTTTCTCAGTAAAAATTAAAAAGTTGTCCATATGTAGAAGGAAAATTTAAATATGGTGACCAAACTTTCTTTCGGGCACATCAAGTGCTATCTTTATTTCTGACTTGTTTCACCGGCTCCTCTCTCTCTCTCTCTCTCTACTGCCGAGATCATCTTCCTTCCAAGCGTCAACTCGTGTTCAGTGGTCTGCAATTGTCCAGAAGTACGAGAGAAAAATGCGGGGAAATGTTATTAATAGTTTTCTTTATGGTTCTTATTATGTCGAAGAAGATGTGCAGGGGTATTTTCTTCTTGATTCCCCTGGAGCGGGTATACCCGCCGCCATCGTGAGTTAAAATCATGTCCGCAAAATGCAAATGTCATTATTTCTCTTTTTGGTGCTCTCAAAATATCACTCACATTCTTACCCCATCATTTTGCCAATTTTAGTATATTCAACAAAACATGCCTCCTTCCGGCGGCCATCTTGGACGTTTAAATGTTGAAGCACACTTCATGAAGGTAACACTTTATTTCGTTTACTCCGGGATAAAGTTCCTATCTATAATGAAATTACAATGGCAGTTTTTCATAAAACAATGGCGGCCATTTTGAAATAGGCAGTACGCGCTAATGTGCAACCTTTCGAGGCGGAAACATACCTAATCCTAGTCAGGGGGACACCCCTTTCAAGGTGGTATATTGGAAAATTAATCACCAAGTGGGTGCAACAAACTCGAATTTTAAGACCCGTACAGAGACTGGCTCATGTACCAATTATGTTCCTTATAAAAAAATAAGCCATCAAAGACGGCTCTATTGTAAATAAACAAAAGATCACTCTTGATATTGTAGCATGTTCGTGTTTAGGGGTTATTGTTTTTTGTTGTTTTTTGCCTTAAATTACATTATTATAGATGTGTTTGGTTCTTTATTTTTCCATACAGTGTCCTTGTGACTGAGTATCCCACCGCCCATCTGTCTATTGTGTTCTCTGTTGTGTCTGCACGCATCATTTGTGTCAGCACTGTACCCATTAGCCTCGTCTACAAGGTCACGGTTTATTCCGTAAATGTTCACGTGCAAGCTAAGACACTCTGTCATGGGGGACACGCAGGTTCATCGGAATTCGAAGGTGATATTTTTGGTATTAGAGTTATAATAACTGTAAATTTAAGCTGTAAGCTTAACGTCGACTACGCTTCTGGTCCAGACGGGATTCCAGCTCTCCAGCTGTGTTTCAACAAAGGATGCATGCCCTAAGAGTGAAAAGTAGCTATTGTAATTCCGTGATTCAAGATGGATGACAAACATTCTATCTCCCAAAATTCCCTTCTGTCTGTGCTCTCGAAGGTCATGGAGCGGTTGATCAACAAGTCCATGTGGAAGCATCTGGAACACCGGTACCGCAAGCTCATCTATCTGAACTGCAGTTTGGTTTCAGGGCTGGACACTCCACTTCCGATGTCCTCGCATATATATCCCCACGTTTCAGCAATATTCATTAAAGACAGGAAAGAATTCCGAGTGGTATGCCTCGATATCAGCAAAGCATTCGATAGAGTGTGGCATCTAGGGCTCACTGGCTAAACCCCGTGCCCTTTGGTAGAACACTTGATGAGGAAGAGAACGTAGATCTACATGTCCTCACCCTGAGCAAAGATCTCTCCTGGAGGCACGATAGTACCAAGATAGATAAGTCTGTAGCCCAGCGTATTGGCTTCCTCCGTATAGATACCTCCTATCTAGTTCTCACTCAAAGAGCGATGACCTTTAAGGCTACAGCTAGATCCAAGATGGAATATGTTAGTTGTGCTTGGATTGGGGCCACTCCCATCTCGCTGTCTCAAATGGATGCAGTTCAAAGACATCCCATCCTCATCATTAGCCGCGCATCTGGAACCCGCAGAGCAGTCCTTACAGCTCTTACACTGATCGACCGTATACTAGGAAATATCCCAGGAACTCCTGAGCCAACTGCTTTCTGAGCATTTCGATGCCCGACTCAGACGCTCCATCAGATCCCATGACTTATAGCTGATGAAATTCCTTTTTCCAAACTAGCCATCAGAGATCCTTCGTTCCATCACCTGCCTGCATCCGGAGTGTTCTTTCAAAATACATACCGCATCTGGAGAAGCGGGTCTGTTTGAAAGAGAAATTATTCGCTATCTCGGTGCCAACCGATCACCACTACCCTAATTGATTTGTTGCTGTTATTGCCCTGATATGCTTTAGCAGAATAGATACCAGGATTTCAAGTTGATAATATTGCTACCACGTGTGTGCTAAAAAGGGGTGTTTCCATAAGGTGGTTTATTCCGTTAAGGTTTCCGAATTCATAAGGGTGTCAGAAAGAAGGGTGTCACCTTATGGAAACACCCGCTAAAAAGCGATATACCATTGCTGTTGTCTTGAAAGCATAAAATGCTTTAATACTAATTTGGGGAATAAATAAATACCGTTTTATCATCCGGAAAGTGTATCCCAGTTCAATGTCCAATATTGATTACAAACATGAACAATCGCCCATCTTTCCTCACTCTCCCCCCCTCTAATTACTGCTTAAACTTGCCTATTGTATCCCGGACTGTTATTTTCCAAAGCTGCAGAATTCTATATCGTCGAGGGATCTAAGAATCGCGTTGTCTTGAGCTGCTGGAGAACTGCTCCAAGGAAGACTTACTGTAGAAAATCTCTATGGACCTCTTGTCGTGAAACTTTAAAGAGACACTGGCACATTTGAAAAATAGTGCGCCCTCTAGATTTTTCAAAATTGATATTTTTGCATGGTTATAAAGCTTTTATATACATTAGTCCTCACCTGAAATTATTAAGCCCAAATCAGGGCGCTTATGGATAAACAGAATGATTTTATAATTAATGTCGCCGACGATATTAATTGAACCTTGTTTAAACATTCTGTGACCTTTGTGATTTTAATATCAATGAGTAGGAGTCTATGATATTCATGTAATAGACAAATTTGTTGATTAAAGTTGCGGTAAACTTAAAAGTTAGCCTACAAATTACCTGAATATCTTTAGCCTCTTATTAATTTCCCTATCTGTTTTGGGGTATGTTATTTTTATGTGTAAAATATATCTCTATTCTTCCAATTGCCTAGACTATCATTTGCAACCAAATTGAAGAAATTTCATATTTTCTGAAAATGTGCCAGTGCCGCTTTAACAAGGGTAGTTGTCGGGAAGATTGGTTACGGCAGTGTAAAATTGATACCAAGTCATAATATTCGGCGTTTCAACATTTGCAACTTCAGTATAGCATGGCGTGAATGGTTCATAAAGTTAACTCAATTATTTACCAATTAACGGGAACGGATGAGAAATAAATGTTGAATCCTGGATAATGGATTAGTTTTTGAGCTTGGCTCTCAAATTGATATATAACATTATGATGAATTAAGCGAAGCTACTGCCAGTCAGATGATAAAAACATTATTTTTTTATTTACTTATGGATTTTGAATAGCATCGAGCTGTGACTACTTTCCTTTATGTAATTGCTATTCACAATGGGTTTGTACTTTGTAATCATTATTAGTTTCTGTTTATTCTTGTCTTATTATTGTTGAATTATTAATTCAATGTTTTTCCATAGCTAAGGTGTCTTTTGTAGACGAGAATGAAGACAGTATACGTGGAGAGTGAAAAAACGATAAAATTGCGGTACGCTTATACATTATCTACAACCTCATAATGTTGTACATGCAACGGCAGACAGTGACCTCAAAGAAATAACCTTCCTTTCAGCTTGATAGTAGTCATCATTTGAATATTTATGATGGATTGATAAATATCTGTTATTTCACAGACCTTAAAAGTTTTTACCTTGGTCAATTCGCAAATTCGATGGATTTAACTGGCATGGAAACAACAGTTTCAATTGTATGTGACTTTATTGTGAGTGAAATCAGCCTACAAATAACGCTAATTATTGCTAATATTATTGCTGGAGGTGATAGTACGATGGAGCACTAATCACGGTAGTAATAGTGATGTGGTAATCTCTAAGCAGCTCTCGCTAGAAAGTTCTTCTAAACATGTAAACAGATAACCCACCTTCCAAATATAACATAAGGGGAATTCCGGTTTTTTTTTTCTTTCCCCTTTAGGATTTTTGTTTCTTTAAAAAATAAAATAATATTTTAATAAAAAATGAGGCTGCTATAAAAGTACCTATATATATAATATTTTTAGAACAGAAAATCGAAGAGAGAGAATTTTACCTTTCCTGTCATTGTATTGTTGATTAACGTTGCATGCATTTAAAGTATATTTTTAGCAGAAGGAATCGCTTTTCGCGCCATTTTACTAAAAAAAATATGTTGCCAAGAGCAACGAGGATTGCTCATGTAGAGTTGATTAACCACGCCTGAAACAATATTCGCGCTTCTTCTTCTAAACTAATCGTTAAAAATAGCTTTACTGGCCACTTGAAAAATATAGAGTATATTGATATTTCATCGATCTTGACTCTTCCAAGAAATTTCCAAGCGGCAGACACCGATGCGTCGGTTTATGATATTCTTTCAAGACAATAATTTGCGAAGGCATCACATAACACATTTTGCAAAGGTGCACACAGTAAACTATTTATTTATTATATTTTTCCAGATCTCACCTAGGGGCAGGTAAGACAACTTGATGGCAACCATACATTTATGGCATATTGCCAACAATAATAATTTTGCGATAAAATCATTATTTTATAACTATAGTCTCCACAGATATTTCTTTCTGTAAATTACGATATTTATTTAAAAACGAATCTGTAAAAATAGGTCAGTACAGTAAAATTTTATAAACGTCAACTCCCCCCCCCCTCCTTTGCATTTTCAATTACTACTTTCTTTTGATACCCTGTATGGAAACATGTACATAACACGGGCTATTCCAGAAATTATCCTCCCTCCGTAAAACAAAAAAGATGACAGTGGGAATTCCCACACCCTTCTTCTCCAAAAATACATGCGAAATTTCCAATGGTGAAATCCAGAAAGTGCATGGGAATTCCCATCATGAAATCCAAAAAGTGCATGGGAATTCCCATAATGAAAATCGTATAGCATATTCAATATTTCAATTGTGTTACTTTTAACACATTCACTGCATAATTGAGTAATTAATTCAAGTAGCTAACCAAAGATGGGAATTTGCATGGGCTTTAGAGACCCAATGAAAAAAACACCACTTCCCAAAGAAAACTATATCTCTAAGTAGGATGTTTTCACCCCTTTCGTTCTCGTTGGTCACAAACACCCAAATACATGATGAATGGGAATTCCCACACTGATTTGTCAAAAACAGCTTTGGAATTCCCATAGTTATTTCGAAATTTAAAATTGTCATCTGGGGGTGGGGTGGATAATTTCTGGAATAGCCCAATTGCATATATTTTTTTTTCAATGTTAGGTCATCCTTGATTATGCCAACTGATTGGTGGTTTCGCTGTTTGTACAAATCACCCCGTTTTTGCGTGATTACTAAACTGCTACACGTCAGTTAATGCCCTGCCAAACACATTAATAAGGCCTGGGTTACAGATTTACAAGCTACGGCCTTATCTGTATTTTCTCCACTCTCATTTCACTATCATTTTGGGTGGCTGTATATTTTATGCTTTATGTATTATGTGAGTGAAGAGATAACAAATCTGAATTTGAATCTGGATTTAAAATAAGCAGGAAAGTGTAAAAGGGTAACGGCTAAGAGTGTATACAATGACTAAAATAGTTACATACATTTGTAACCTCATTAAAAGCTGACTCAGAAAAATCGTGTTTTTGCACATACATAATGCTTGTCCATATACTAATCACTGTGTGATATAACTAAGCTCAAATCGAAGTCCTTCATATAGAAAATCACAATTTTGTTATAAAATTCCGGATCCGGAATTTTTGTTATACACGGTATCATATGGCACTGTTATACTATAGATAAATGTTTACTGTATGAAAACGAAAAAATCCGATTCATCTCTAACTTTGAAATTCAGCATTTTAGGTGACTATCTTTAGTTCTAGATGATTATTTTTAATTACTACACAAAAAAAATATATTTCAAAATCTCTGAGTCAGCCTTTAATGAGATTCGACCTTCTCAACAATTTCAAAGACCTGTAGAGTCAGTACAGGATGTCCCCCCCAAAAAAGCATTTAAATTCCAATTTCTCAAAAATCCGCAACCTGGATATTTCATATTTATGGGCACATAATTATTCCCCTGTGTATAATCATTGCAAATGCCATGGTAATCCACCCACGCAAACCACAGATATAACAGATTAGACACTATCAGTGATCTCTCCAAAATAGTCAAAATATTTGAAATTTGCAGGAATTGCTTTAAAGTGATGGATAAGCATGTAGAATTCCCATAAGTTACTTTTTTCCAACTGAAAAATTGACAGAAAAGGAAGAAAACGGCAAAGTTCAAAGATACAAATCTCCATTCAATTACATGCTGTAGTAAGTGTCCGTACGGACAGTAATGGCTAAAATGTCAGATTTTGTCTTTATTTAGTTGCTATCGGTTAATATAAAAAAATATAGCATAATATCTAACAATAATTGTCTTTTAAGCTGACAATACTCATTCTTAAGGGTTTACCTGTTTAAATGTTCGTTGTAGGGGGTAATGGGTATAAATTGAACATATTTCAAGAAAGAAAGAAATGGATGTTTATGAAACTTTTGAGTCTATAGTCATATGTTAAAGCAGTGATATTAATAAATGACAAGTGTGATCCTCTTAGCTTAGTTCAATGAAAATAAATGGAATGGTCTTCAAATTATGTTATTTATAAAATCTTCATAATTGAAAAAATTCAAGAAAAAACGCATCTTTTGTGTCACTACAAATTTGGGTCTGGGTAAAAGATGCCAGGCAAACAGGTTACTGCTGAGCAAAGGACTTCCATGCAACTGAGCTATTTTAAGCTACTTAAATTTCTTTTCTTGTAATAAGAAACGTGAGACTATGATATTCAAACACAAGTGCCATTTTGTTTAAAAGTTTATATATTTAGCAAAATGCTATTTATGAAAATTGACTGCACAGCACAGGTAGAGATAACAAAATAGACATAAGGCAAAATTTTGATTTGTGGTGATCATAATTGTTTAGAATGCGTCTGTGGTCTTAATCATTGCGTGTTTATTATTTCTAATCCTTTTTGGCCATTTAATCAACCTAAAAAAACTAATATCATGTGCATTTTGTTGCTAATATTTAATGGTATGCCATGAATACAGCAGTGCTTTCGCTCAACCGACAGCGGAATGCATGGGCAAATTAAAAAAAAACAATCTGTATAAATCCCATTGGAATGGGTGAAAAACAGATAGGCTTTAATAATCCGTCATATCTCTGGTTTGCATGGGCGGATTGTTGTGGGATCTGCACAATTTATACAAAAGAGATATATGAAAATGAAATTACCAGCTTAAGCAGATTTTGAGAAATCTGAGTTTATCTGCTAGCACATTTTTTTGAATTGTCCTTTATCTTTTGATGTAACTAACGAGATGAAATCAAAAACGCTTACGCAACTACGGGATTGTACTTGAACTGCATTTTTTTGTAAATACAATTATGCACTTATTTTAATACTCCTGATGAAAAAATGAGTTTTAAAACAACCCTATATTTCAGAGGATATGGCCAAAAAAGTTGTCATTTTGATTTGCGGCCATTTTGACCGCATATTATTTATCTGATGAACTGATTAAATTTGATACTTTAGACAAACATACGTCTATAATAGAAAATACAATTTTTTTTAAAAAAGTGATCCCAATACAATATTTTTGTTTTATTTTAAAGGGGGTTAGCGTCTGCAACGCCTACAAAATCGAGCTGCGAGACTGATATATATGTTGGGTCGAGATTCACCCAGTGCCCCATTGTTACGCCGTCTTCATTGGCTGCCGATCCGTAAGCGTATCGAATTCAAACTTCTTGTCATCATCTATAAGTGCATAAATAATAAAGCTCCTCAATATCTTCAAGAACTGATCACATATCATAAACCGAAATATGCAACACGCTCATCTGTGGACACAACACTTCTCTCTGTTCCTAAAACCAGGCCTCTTACCGGAGATAAAGCGTTTCAAGTGGCAGGACCACGCATGTGGAACTCTCTTCCTTCCATCCTCAGACAGGCCAAAACTCTGGATATTTTCAAAACTAAGTTGAAAACCCATTTGTTCAATTGATTTCACTTTTGGTTTTCTTTGATGCAATTTGTTTGTTAATTTTGCATGTTTTTGATTGTATTATAGGCTTATATGTTTCTTGTTCAGCGCTGTGGTCCTTGGAGGGCGCTTTACAAATGCATTTATGGTATGGTATGGTATGGTAGCACCTGAGAGTTGGCCAAAAGAGCTGGTATATGTAAGACAATAAGATAATGATATTGTCAAATTCTGTAGAGTGTAAATGTTTTTTATTTAATCGAAATCGGACAGACGGTACCGGAGATATGGTCGATCAAAGTGAGCAGTGTATGTAAAAGATGCTAAGAATGTGCGATTTCCTATACTTCCATATGTAAAAAATGTAGTGATATTTGAGGGTTTTTAAAAATGATTTTAGAATTTGGCTACATTGATTTAGCTCAAATATGTTGCATAATTATTTTGATAATTTTTGCATGAAGTTGATGTCATTAAAAAAGCAGGTTGTGGGATTTCGTATTATTTAATGGTTATTGTTTTCTCACCCTGCGATATTTATTTTAAAATTATTTAAAAATCAATTATTCGAAAATGAATGCATCTACTTTTATGATTATTTCAACATTTCAACATTTTGGTTTATAACTTTTTTGACTACAATTTTGGTGTTGGTGTGATTTGAGGCATATCTGGGAAAATCCATTAAAAATAAACGCATTTCGCAATTAGGTTTTTTGCTACCTACTGGAAGCAAACTTTTTTGCCTAAAATAGTAAGCGGTGACTCAAGAATTAAACCATACTGGCAAATCACACAATTCATTCACGAAAGGTTAACAAGAAAATCAAGATTGGTAAAACATTGATTTTTTTTTACATACATAATAACTTATAGTTCTGTGTTACTTTAATTTGTCAAATGCATTAAATATGATCAAAATATAGTGCACACCCTTTGCACTGACGTCACGATCTTAATGCCTTGTATCTATTTTAATGGCCTGTTAATTAGGTTGTTATTTTTAAATGCAATGTAACAATTCTTAGGAAGGAATAATGAACACGTTTTATTTTAACAAGTAAATGTACATTGAAAGATTTTCTGTTTTCTATATATTGGATCATATACAGTAAATTCATAAAAAATAGACACAATAGATTCCTCTCTTGGTATTTGCCCAGAATACCTTAAAAGTGAAAACAAGGTAAATCTGTTTATGTTTCAATATAAAGCATAGGCTGAATTATACAGTTAAAAAAGTAAGCCCCCCCCCCGACAAATGTGCATTTTTCTAGACAAGTTAGGCTCCTTAAACTGTTACAAAAATGTAAAATGTACACGGAAATGTTACACATTTAATGGGTAAAAAAGTTTCACACAGCAGTTGACATTCTCCCTTAAACGACATCATTTATTAAATTTGATGACAAATAAAAAATGACACTTTCTTGCATGGGGCTTTAACAGTCGAGAAAATCAAGTTTTAAAGATTTTTTGTTATAGATTCTTTTTCCCCTATTACTGAACATCCGATTCCCATAAATTTGCTACCACATGATAGCTTAGAGTTTCTTCTATCCATTGGTATCAAACATTCCCATTATGACGTCACTATGACGTCATAAGTTGAGGAAAGTATAAAAATACTGGATATAGGGTGGAAAATTGATATTTTGCAATATTTCCGACTCAAAAATGTAGCACTAGAACTCTCTGAGTATAAAACTACTCATATCCCATTAAAGAGAGTAAAAACCGTGTGGAAATCGGATATTCCAAACTTTTTTGGTAAAAAAAAAATTCCCCTATTCTACACTGTGTACTATGGAAATTGACAGTTGTGCTGACATGTGAACTTTATGACGTCAGCCTGACGTAATTCTAGGCATGTTGGTACTCGTTTTTGTAGCAATGGAAAGAAGATGACCATAGCTATCCATTGGTACCAAAATCAAGTGTATTTCTGTGTTGTACTAGGCATGTTGGTACTTCTCCGTCCGGAATTTTCTCGATTGTTAAATCCTATGCACGAAAGTGTCATTTTTAATTCGTCATCAAATTTAATAAATGACGTCATTTCAGGAAGAATATTAACTATTGTGTGATTTTTTTTGACATTAAATGTGTAACATTGCCGTGAAACCCTTTCCCAATTTTTTGTAAAAGGTTAAGGAGCCTAACTTTATCCAGAAAGTGTACCTTTGTCAGGAGGGACTTATTTTTTTTGAACTGTATAGTAGGATAACTTTAAACAAATTTTTTTTGTAGACAAAAATACTTTGAACTCGTTTCGATATGTTTGAAGACAAGATAAAACTCCTTCCAATATGTTTAAGACAAGTAAATCAGTGTAGAAACAAGCTCTCAATTTTTTAGGATATCTGATGGGGCGAATTATCCTCGGTGTCACATTTTAAGTAACACTAAAACACTTTACATCTGGGCTTCGAATTAATGCTGTTAACACTTTAAGGAGTTTTAATTACCCTAGTTTTACCAATGGGGTATTTTAACAACTTTAGTGTTATTAACCCTAGTCTTACAAATGGGGTTATGTGTAACACTTTAAGGGTTATTAACCTTAGTCTTTACCATGGGGTTGTTACCACCCTCGTGAACTTTCCTCCGGTGCGCTAAAATGCTAAACACTTTCGTTAAAAGCTTCCTGGTAATCATTCTTTCATCCTTTTCGGGGGGTCATTTTAGCGAAAAAAATGTGAAGTTAGCACCTTCACCGAGGTAAGGGTATGCCGTCAAAGTCGAAGGGTTGTGGGTGGTTGCCAACCAGAAAAATTTGTGGTGCATTTTGTTTAAATATTCTGAACAGTATGGCTCAAAAGGTGGACTTTTTATTTGGATTTTGAGATACTGGTTACGAATCTTAAGAATTCAACACTATTGTCATTCATTAAAGTTTAATTAACAATATCATTTTATTTCCCAGATAATTAAAGATCAAAATATATTATATACTCAACAGACAAAATGAAAGGAGTGATCAAATTGAATTATTTATTTCTACTTCTTTCAAAAAAGGATGCTTCCGATCAATGACCTCCAAGAGAGTTAGCGTTTTGTTTCGTGAAGGTGTCATTTGTTAGTTTCCATATGCCAAATCTATATAAAGCAATTACTCAGGCGTATGCTTGTACTTACCTGCCAAAAAATAGCACGTACTAGGTAAAGTAGTGCGATTTAAAAGATTGGCAGTCTAGCGTTTTCTCCGCGGTTTATTATTATTATTATTATTATTTTCAAACATTGCAGGGCTTTCCTTTAAAAATTGGATTTGATCTTATATAGATATATAGATTTTTCATTAAGGAAGTCAGAAATTAAAGGGGCATTTCGTGATCCAAAACATCGTCCCCCCGACTTGCCTAAAAAAAGTTGAGATTTTTATATCATCCGAACCGTTAGCCTTGGTAATCCACGTGTACTTTATCTTACGTGCAAATTCGGTCGTATCTGTAAGAAATTCCCAATTTTGTATTTTCTGTCCGTAAACGGACAGAAATTACAGTACAGTGGTCTATGGGACCGTGGGAAACAAGTAATTGCTCATACCACAAGACTGCAAGATCGGGATCAACTCAAATTTTGTGAATAAGCTTTTCTCAAGGATATCTAGGGAACCGCAAATAAATTAGGAGGTGTTGGAATCACGAAGTGCACCTTTAAGGTCTTATCAAATCTTAAAATGTTACGTTATCGTTCAAAATGGGGCCTGAAAACATTGTTTTAAACTTGTTCACATGGACAAATATCTTTACAAAGGACACTTTTTTTCCGAGAATAATAGGAGATTATAATAAATAGGCAGGTTGCTCCATGATGTATAAGAAATGGAAGTAATAATAAGTTTTATATAGCGCTTAATTCCCGTAAACAGGCTCAAAGCGCGGTTGACAATTATTATTACGCCGCCTTAAAGAAATCGTCACAATCATTTCGCTTCATCTAGGTGGCTGCTCAAAGGCATTCCTAACAAGCGCACAAGCCTATCAGCACTTAGATTTGAATATTCCCCATAACAGATCCCCAGATTTCGCTTGGGTCGACGAGGCAATTGAGATAAAGTATCTTGCCTAGGGACACAATCACGTTGACCACACTGGGGCTCGAACTCACGATTTTAACGGTCTAATGATCGCGAGTCCTGCGCTTTTCCACTGGCCCATACGTGCCCTCAAAAAACAAACATAACTTCTCATTTGTAGTCAGTTCCCTATGATTATGTAAAGGATCGTTTAATGAGCCAAGGTGTAATCGGCCATATTTCTTGAAGTACTTACTATAACTAGAATGAATATGACACCTTAACCATCGCGTACTTCAGAACAAAAATCTCCGAGGATTCGTGTCAAGATATATAGAATAATAAAGATTAAAATTTCAAGCGAGATGGTGACAAATATTAAAACACAGGCATGGCAAATAAATCTTGGACGGATTTTACATACAGTGTGATAAAGGTTTACACACACAAGCCCCACAGTATATTGTCATATGGTATATAAAAATTTGTCCGTGGACAACAATATGTGCTATTATATGTATATCAGGCTTCCGAGTGCGCTACAAAGAAATCTGTGTATTGTACAGTTTGTAAAAGTGCCCGGATGCAATACAATATTCTGTTGAAAATGTATCGAATCGGGCAGTTTTGGAACGACATCAATGAAGCACTTCGGACTGGTAGACTGGGAGTTGATCATGTTGTATTCAAGACAAGCGTTGGACTACAACACTGTCAAAGAAAGGTTTGGTTTGAGTCAGACTGATATTAAATAAAATACAAATATTGACTGGCTTCTTTTTTCAGCCTACGATACAAGAAATATTGCACTCGACTAGAAAAATATTGTAATCGTCTTCGACTCGTACAATACATATTTTTCTTGCTCGTGCAATATATTCATGTGTCATACTCAAAGACATTCAATATAATAAAAATCTTGACAACTCAAGAATATCACACATGTACTGTGTACACAGGTACTATCACACTTGTATTATGTCCGAGAAAATATATATGGATTTTCAATAACATGGTTTTCACCACAAACTAATTTGGATTCTATACGCATGTTTGCTTGGTTGTTTGTTTGTTTTGTTCGATCGATCCATCAATATGGTATTACAGTCCATTCCAAGTACACGTCTCGTGCTTGACATCTAAATCTGTACTGAATACAAGTCAACACGTGGCAAGCCAGGGGTTGCCGGATGTTTTGCCGTTGGCAAATTATAGTAAAATTGCCTATTTGAAGATGCGTGGCAGCTTATAGCATTATAGACCTTAATTGACCCTTGATACGAGGTGGTCAGTATGAAATTCCATTTCCTGATAATTCTCAAAATTATCGAGCTCGACTACTTTTAAATGTTCAAGGCTTTCAGCCCAATTTAATTTAATTAAGGTGCTATATCAAATGCTGTTTGTATTTGTATTGTACTATAATAAAGCAGTAATGCCGGTGCAATGAAACTGTAAAACTACTGATCTCTATACATGGATTGGGCTTGATTCTGTAGGTCTGTTATGTCGCTACCAAATTTCAAAGGAAACACGTTTTGTGTAAATGACCGGCTTTCTTTAACCACCTGCTTGGGATCTTTTTGGATTAGCATATGGCCCGGTCAGTGGCCTCAATTACGGAGCCCGGGTGTCCAATCAATTGAACATAGAGATTCAGTGGAACTGACTGCGTGGAGTCGAGTGGATACCCCAAATAGCCGTTTTAACGGCTAATTCCTATAGACCGTATTCCTATATGATGCCAGTCACTAGACATGTAGACAAGGCGGACACCACATTCCAGAATTTACAATACTTTAAAGCAATATTAGCCCATTTTTTGAAGAACGCCCCCAATTTTCAAAAATTTGATATTTGTGAAACAGCTAGTTGAATTGTCTAAAAACTAAACCTGCGAACGAGAATGGCTCAAAATGCGTATTTATCATAAAATAAAGCGAATTTGTGTAATTAGATTGGGATCCTAGATTGTACTTAACGGCAGAGTGGAAATGCTACGTTTATGTCCGTCCCATGAATAGTGCCACTCGAGGAAATAAACTCTAACTTGATTTGCATGAACCAATAAAACAACTAATGGATGAGCGTAGACACGTACATGGCGCTATTTCCGGTTATTTCACATTGGAAGGCTGTTCCAGCAGCCGTGAATTATATCGGGATCCCGATAAATAATTATTCTAATTACAAAATTCCGTCGTTTGTGAGCTGTAACCTTAACGGTATGGCTGTATAGGGGCCAGTTACCAAGGCAACCTTGTAAAAAATCTTTGCAAATTGGGGGGGCGCTTATTCAAGCAATGTGCTAATATGCTTTAAGCTGTCAATCGACCCATGATGTACAGAATTTGTACAGGGATTCTTGCCAGGTGAATGTATTGCTTAATGGGCATGATCTAAAACCGAGGCCAGAAGTTAATTTAGAAGAATATGAAATATGATGGGATCTCTCATCAACGTATTCCCATTGCAGAAAAAATGTGCAACTTTTTTTTTTGTAAATAATCCTCGTCGTTAATCTACGTTCCTATTTTAGAAACAAAACTTAACTGTGTTCTAGTTGAACAAATATGGCGGGAAAGTGGGTGTTTTATTGGGATTTTGAAAAATGTTTGTTACGATAATGTTTAATTACATTTTTAAAAAGTTAATTCGTGTGATCATAGCTCGTCCCCCTCCACCATTTCAAATTAAAACAAAACCCCGTTTGCGGTTCAATATCATCTGTTCCCTTTGATTTACATAGATTTAAGTATGTCCGGAGTGTATAATCTTGAGTACGGATTCGTAGGAAGAAAAATATATTTTCTCAACGTAAATTAACTGATAAAAGCATAATGAATTAGTGGATTTTATTTTTATATAAAAATATTTCCGATGGATGGCCTCCAAAAAACTTGCATTTTCTAATGTCTGCACCTGGCATGGTTTCATATGCCCAAATCTATGTAGAGTATTACTCACGTTTTTGTCGTACTTATGTTACAAAAAAATCAGCACATGGGGAGCCAGATTTAAAGGACTTGCATTTTTATTTTCCTCTATAGGTGTTTTTTTTCAAACATTAAAGGACATTCCTAAAAATAAGTAAACATTCTGTCGATTGTTAAATTTTACTCAAAAAAATTCGGGCTGATGAAGATTGCTACGCCAAGTGAAATTCCCAGATGAGTCAGTTGGTTTTGATATCTTTTATATAAACTTTTTCAGTTAAATTTTCTCAATAAAAAAATATTAATATGCAATAAAAGCACCTGCAACATTGATGTTCAATTGGACTCATTTTGACCAACTATCCTTCTAACTGCAAGTTTCTCGGAAGTTGGACGCTTTCACGACCCATTTTGTTCTTATGTTGAATATAAAGACTCTTGAATCTTGAATTTTCTGTAACACATTACGGGGGTGCAATCCCCCATAAGTTTGATAACGAAAAACGGCATGGTGGGTAATTAGGTAGTAATATCGCTATGGCTTTCTCTTTGTAATTATACCAAATAAGTACCAACAACATCTTTTGACGACATAATAGGTCATAATCAAAGGAAAATTAATTATTTTCGAGATGTGCAAATATGTCAGATAAAAAAATCGTACAACACGGGATTTTTTTTAATTTGTTTCAAAATGTATTTAGATGTAGGTATTGTCTGTTTTATTATTTTTATATATTGTATGTATTAATTATTTATTGGCTTATATGGAAGGGATGTCCATCCTGACATACATATATGCATGCTATAGCAGGTATCAAAAAAAAAGTTGTGCAAGCAAATAAACTTCAATTTCCTCAAAAAACCCGCAGCTGGGTAATTTCATCTTTATATATATCCCTTTAAAAATAAATCCCTAAATACCATTTTTTTGCCACTTTTCACAAACATCACAGCAACCCCTTGTTTTTACGGGAAAGTGCCTTAGATCTAACAACAGGGATGCATGGGGGCACATTAATTATACCCTAGTGTATAATCATTGCAAAAGCAATGGTAATCACCCACCGCAAATCAGAGATATAAGATTATAAAGACTATCTTGTTTTTCAACCATTCAAATAGGATTTACATAGTTAATGATTATAATTAGGGCCACGAGTTAAGCAATCAGTAGTCTTTCTTCCAAGTTAACCTTAAAAGGGAATTCTTTTTGTTTTAATTTAATAATCGCATGAACGCAACATTTCAACACATTAATTTCATATGATTTGTAGTGGCATTTGTTTTATTGCACCTTACTGCCAAAATGTTTACTATTTAAAAGGAACGCAAGGGAATTTTCAGGAAAGGGCGTCCCCATTTTAAAGCCGGTGTCATAAAATACCGTGTCCGCGTGAAGAGTGTCCTACACACATATGTCTATTGTGTTCGCCATTGATTGCGTAGCATCGTTTGTTAGCACTGTCCCAAATGGCCTCGTATATAAGGTCACGGTTTCTTCCGTACATGTTGCTATCGGTAGCTAGGACAATCCACTCTTTTTCCCCCCCATGGGGGACACTCAGTTTCTCTACACCGGTGTTTATGGACATCTTCAAATGTAGAATGTTGGATTCTGAGAATTGTAGAGTATAACTGACCCACGGTAGGAATCAATACCATATAAGTTTGCATCAGTTTTGGGACGATTTTAGTATAGCGAATCCAATTGCCGGGTAGTGCAACAATTCAGATTAACAGAAATGGGCCACTTTTACGATTCAAAATGGCTATAGAATCCACAAAATTCGCTCTATATTAGCACAGTACCATAAAATCCTAAAATATAATTACTTAGAATTTTGAATGGGTAATTATAACAAGCTATTTACTTGAAGGTACAAATTATTTATGATAAGATCATGTTTTGCCAACAATCTCACCTGGTTTAACTTTGATGCCCAGATGGCATGTCAAACAAGACCGTTGTAATCTAATGTACACCTTACAATTATCACAATGTAGAGGAACACCGGGAACATTATGGTATTCTTGGGATAAAGGTATCGGATTATTTTGTGCCAAATACTAAATGGCTTGCTAGTGTGCAAAAAATAAAATAATATATCCCACAAACAATCAAAACAATACCGCATTATTTTTGCGCGCAACTAAAACGCAATATTATATAATTTAATATTGTTATTCCATTTTTCTCCTATTTAGGTATACACCCAGGACCTCGTAACCGTCCTAAACTTTACATGAGCGACTTGTACCTCATCCTCCCACATCCTTCACATCATGATATTTGTATTAGAAGCAATATTTTAGGAGGGATGGCAACTGTTATTACTACAACCAGCTCTTTAATCAGGCGTGGTTTTAAGCTTTTTTATATGGTATATTTAACCATGGTCTGACTTTCCAAAAATAGACTGGCTCATAAATAATAATAATAAACAATCTCTTACACCGGTATGTAACTATTACTTTCATAGCAAATCTGTGGCATCAAAAAGTGATATTACTATATATATATAAGGTATGATTTTAGAAATAAATGGAAGCCTTACTTTCTCAACGAATATTGTATAGGTAGAGTAGTTTCATGGGCCTTATAATACATGGATATGAATGCTACTGGGAAAGGCCCATTTTTGTAGTGATATTTGTTGTTCACTTTCGTATATTTGCAACAGTAGGTGATTTGCAGCAGTATTTTAAAGAAATACCCAATTTGAAACGCCCTTGTACTTATATAGTTTTCTTGGCGTGTATAATAATATTTCAAACGATTTCTGATGATGACGATAGTGGTATTTAAATACAAATATCAGCCGGACACAATATTAACAAATACTTACATTTCTGCATAAAATAATAACTAAAATAATAACATCATAACAAAATCACCCAAGTTTTCAAACAACTTAAAATTACTCTCATAAATATTTGATTTACTTGTATCATATTTGCAAACAATGTTGATCGATAGAATAGGATATATTTTCAATGTATCTAGAAGAGCTTACATGACTTTTTACAAAATGTGATCGAGTGCATTTGTCATGAATAGTAAGGCAAACGCATTTTTTTAAAATCTCCTTAACATCTAATAATGTCTCCAAGTTGTTCTCAATCTGTCCTCAAAAGACATCACGTGCTTCTCATTGGACGTTTTAAAGTAGTATGACATTTTACTTCTCGGAAATTGACAGATCCAATCTAAATGATCCACAGTTTAAAGTACTTAATGAAGGAGGAATAAAGATACCGATGACAGATCGCAATGAAAATCGGGTGAAAAAAACTTTGTCTGCGTCAGTCTTTTCCCACATGAGCCTTTTGTGATTCTCAAATTGTCATCTTGTTTGTGGGGGACTCTATTTAGCTATTTTAGTGATACTTAATTAATCTTATTAATTGAAAACACTTGCTGGGCCACCATGATTTGAAAACTTCTATCACATTGAAATAATTTGAAAGTTTAAGCATAACAGATCATTAACAGGGTGCTATCATTCAAGTTAACCTTTTGTATTTATTTTAAGTATTTATTTTGGAGATTCATTGGAACACATGTGGTCCAATGGATACAACGACCGAATCATGCCCCAAAGTTCGAGTCGGGTTCGAGTCCCGTTGATGCCAATGTATTGTGCACTCGGGCAAGGCACTTTACCTCGCTTGCCTCTCTCCATCCAGGTGCAAAATGAGGGAGCTTTTAGGAATATTGACATATTCTAGTGGCAGCGGAATAAATGTAAAGTGCTTTGATACATTGTGAAAGACGCCATATGAATGTTGACATTTATTTATTTTTATTTAATTCACTTTACTTACGGATTTCAGTTTGAACGTAAAACAACCGTTACTTGACGCCTTGACTAAGCTTCCTTGACCAAATCCATCCACACCGGTGAATCTCTCTGCAATGGCTTCTGCATTTGTAGATGTTGCCATGGTTTCCTTCCAAGGCCAGTCTTCCAGCTTGGTATCCAGCTGGAATGTCTCTTTGCTCACAGTCCTTGGAGAGGCAAGTTCACGCCATCTCTGCGGTGGGCGACCGCTTGGTCTGTCGCCCTGCACTAGGCCTTCAAGTGCAATCTTGGGGTTTCGATAAGGGACCATTTTTGTTACGTGGCCATAGTGTTTTTAAAAGCGTTTTGTGGCTACTCTGTCCAATACGCTTGTGTCCACATTGAGGAGTGTCTTGATATGGGGGTTTCTGATGTTGTCTAACCTGCTTACTCCTAATGTTCGACGGAGGCAGGACATTTCAAAACATTCAGCATGTTTTCTAGTCGGGCTCTCAGTTATGCCCAGATGGGAAATGGTGTTCACTTTATGTTTGAAGTGGTTTCTAGACCAAAATTTTGCGTAAATTACGAAAATACAGGTCGGGTTTTGATAAAATGTGCCCAAACGCAATTTCCCGGGGGTGCTCCTACAAGGTGTCCGAAATTAGGTTGAGTGTTTTCCAAGTCCAATTATGGTGAGATTAGTATCGAATTATATATTTTGGGGCATGACAAAGTCAATGAGATACCTTTAAAAATCCAATATGGCCTCAAAATCTACCTCAAAATCCAAAATGGCGGCCAAAAGGGCGCATTTTAATAAATAATGTAGGCCCCCTATTCCAAGTCCAAATTCAATGATATTTTCGTTTATACATAGGTTTTTAAATACGAAAAAGCCAATGAGCTACTTTTCAAAATCCAATATGGCCGCCCTCTACCTCAAAATCCAAAATAGCGGCCAAAAAGGCACATTTTAATAAATAATGTAGGCCCCCCCCCAGCCCAAGTCCAAATTCAATGATATTTTAGTTTATACATATGTTTTTGAACACGAAAAAGCCAATTAGCTACTTTTCAAAATCCAACATGGCTGCTTTCTACCTCAAAATTAAAAATGGCGGCCATAAGGACATATTTTAATAAATTAGGAAGGCCCCCTATTCCAAGTCAAAATTCAATGATATTTTACTTTAGACATATGTTTTTGAAGACGAAAAAGCCAATGAGATACTTTTCAAAATTCAAAATGGCTGCCTTTAGCTGAAAAATCAAAATGGCGCCCACAATGATCGTTAAAATGACGTAGTAACATATTCAACGTCAAATGATGATGACATTAGTAACTTAGTGTTATTTTTGAACAAAAGCAAATCATGAGATATGTTTGAAAAACGAAAATCGGCTGAGCCTGTTAAAGTATGTGACCTACTCTGGCAAAATCATGGAACATATCGCAAGACACGGTTTTGCGTTATTTGCCTAAATCACACGACAAATTTTGCAATTTCCAAATTCCTAATTTGGGTTTTGGGTATTGAATTCATAAGCTATCAAAAATGAAAGGTGTTGTTACAAAAAATATTATTTAGTTACTAATATTGCGCCATAATTTATGCACAAATCCAAGTGCGGAAGGGACAATCCTTCTCTCCTCCTTATTTCCTCCCCTTTAACTGGACAATGAGGTCTCATTTATTAGAATTGCACAAACAGCGGTTAAAATCTTCTAGAACCATACCAATATAAATCATATCTACAAAGTTATATACTGGTATCATTTAAAGCTCATGTCTTGTCATGTAGTATCTCAAACTTGGAAATTGTGAAAATCCGACTTGTTCCCCGTTTGTAAGACAGGGAACATGTTCAAAGGGCAGCCAAAATGATATTTTTTGGGTTAAAGTTGGGAGAGATGTAAAATGGCAGTCCATAATTATCCCTCAACGTATTAACGTAAAGTTAGCAGTAGGCCTATAAACATTCAATATTGCAAAAACATTCCCGCAAACTCATGGTGCTCATGGGTGGTTTTTTAGGTTCTGTGTCACTTTGATTGCCCCTGTCATTGCACGTAGAAAACTGACACAGGTCCTCATCATTGGGCAGTGCTGCACCTTCGAACCAGAATGGAAGAAGAAACACTCTTCAAGTCTCAAGCCATAATTGAGAAGATCAAGCTGCTTGTACAACTCATCTAGACAATTGACCATGCCGTTTACCACAAAGTTAAACATAATGTAAAATACAATGAATTTTGACTTGGAATAGGGAGCCTAGACATTATTTATTAAAATGCGCCTTACGGCGCCATTCGATTTGGAGGTAGAGGAGCCATATTGGATTTTGAAAAGAGCTCATTGGCTTTTTCGTGTTCAAAAAACATATGTAGAAAGTAAAAAATATATTGAATTTGGACTTGGGCTGTCAGGGGGGCTAATTATTTTTGAAAAATGCGCCCCTTGGCCGCCATTGGATTTTGAGATAGGAGGCATGGTATTGGATTTTGAAAACGTAGCTAAGTGGCTTTTTAGTTGTTCAAAACCTAGTATAAATTAAAATATATTGAATTTGGACGTGGAATTGGAGGGGCCTTCATTATTTATAAAAGCGCCTGTTGGCCGCCATTTTGGATTTGGGTGGGTAGAGGGCGCCCAATTGGATTTTTTTAAAGTATCTCATTGATTTGTCATGCCCCAAGAACATATATAATGACGAACTAAACACATAATGGAAGTGGAAAACCTATTTCGGACCCCCTTGTTAGGGAACCCCCGGAAATAGCACTTTGGGCACATTTATCCAAAACCCGACCAGTATTTTCGTAATCTACGCAAAAATTTGGTCTAGAAACCGACTTCAAACATAAAGGAACCACCCATTTACCTCTGGGCATACTGAGAGCCCGGACTATTATCTTTCTTTTTGGTCATCGGGTTGGTCGTCCAGGTCTCTGCTCCAGTAAAATTGGTGGAATTAAGGACTGCAGTTTGGTTGGTTATCGATGTGTTTGGAATCATATGTGATCTCTTGAAGGCTGACCCCTGATTTTAGTTACATGAGTTTAATGTCGTCTGACTCTTAAAGTAGTCTACAGATTACATGGGTTCCCATGCTACCTCTTTTAAAAACTAAATTCTACATAGTTTTTAGCACCCCCAGACATCTCCTTAAAGAATTTTATTTCAAATTCAAATATTGTCCCAAGGAGTCGGTTTGGCGGCTATCTAGTATTAGAAGAGATAATAATTATACTAACACTAAAACCCCAAGGGGGAAAAGGGAAATTGAATTATTACTGTGAAACGAGCCCTTTTATAGTTATTCAAATAATTTTTCCGTAGTATTCATATATATTGTTGATTCTAGTTGGATTAATTAGAGCTAATTTGCATTGTTGAAATTACTATCATATCCTTTTACGGAATAAAGCGCAAACAATAAATGACGTTAGGGGAAAGAGGAATTTCCCCTAACGTATTAATGGTACGTATCTCTCACACGGCGATGAAAAGGAAAAAGCAAAGGAGCAGAAGGAAATGGGTAGCGGCATTTCTCGCCGTTTCATGCGATTTTTAATTCAACAGGCAGCGGCCTTCAATTGGTGCTTATAAACTCAAAGATGGCAGCAGCAAAACAAGACCATTTCGAGAGGACCTCAGTAATTCAACTTAAACACTAAGGCAATTCACATGATGAGCAGCAAGCAAACATCTAAACCCACGCCAAAACGGCCCAGTTGGTCGTATGAAAAATGCCAAATCAATTCAACAAATAGATTTTATAGTTTGGCTATTAACATCATTACGCACTTATGTAACTCCCCATAACAGAGGAGGTATAAACAAGGCACCAGCACGGTTACCAATATAAGTTAACACTTTCAGCACAAATCATTTCTTATAATCATGAAAATAATAATATTATTTTATTGTAATTCATACAATATAATTTAGATATTCAGCACACCACTCTTAAATCATGCAATCTATTTAATGAATTAAGCAACTTGACAATATAAATGTTTGTAAAGTCATATATGTTCACATGGAATTAACACAATTGGATTTAATATCTAGCTCTAGCTACCTAATTCCCCACCGGATAGAAGAGGAAGTAGTCGATCCACCACCAGATACAGAAGTGGAAGTGGTATTTAAATTGATCAAATTTTCAAAATTGTCTTTGGGTGACATTGAATTTACTTGAAGGGCATGCCAAAAATCAATGATCAATTGTTGAAATATGTTGAGAAGAAATACGACAACAAGGATACTTCGTGCCAGCAAACAGCTAAGAATTTATCGAGCTCAATGAGCGGGCTGGGCTAATGGCTGATAACCATTATTTATGTAGTATTTTACACCAGGTCAAATTTGGGCACTCTTTCAAATATGACATGAAAATATTAAATGTCTCACCATAAAGGGGTGGTCACCAATCCACTGCGAACTTAATTTTTAACTTCAACTGTACAGACGGAATTCTTACCACAAACATTCTCCCGAAGGTAATAAGCGCACAAATTCAAAAACAAGAAGGACTCAAAAAAATAGGTCTCAACGGACTCGCTGGCAATTAAATTAAAAGATAGGGAGGGGTGGGAGGGGAAAAATTTTTATGGACCACATGAAACGGATGAGAAAGCCAAGTGCCAAAATTAGCGCGAAAAGACAAAAGCCAAACAGACACTTACGTCACAAGCGAAGGTCGTGATGGTGGAAATCATCATAGGTGAGGGACAAAAAAAAACCGGCACAACACGGTCGAGATAAAGGTTATGTATCGCAGGCTAATAACATGAACATCGTAATATCTCTCACACGGCGAGATGAAAAGGAAAAGCAAAGGCGCTAGGAATTGGGTAGCGGTATTTCTCGCCGTTTCATGCGGGTTTAATCACAGGCACCGGCCTTCAATTTGTGCTATACTCAAAGATGGCCAGCAGCAAACAATACCATTTCAAGAGGACCTCAGTAAAGTTCAACTTAAAAACTATGGCAATTCACATGATGGAGCAGCAGCAAAACATCTAAAACCACGCCAAAACGGGCCCGTTGGTCGTATCAAAAATGCCAAAATTCAATTCAACAAATAGATATAGTTTGGCTATTACATCATTAGCACTTTATGTAATCCCCCTACCAGAGATGTATTTAAATCAAGGCACCAGCACAGTATACCAATAGAAGGTTAAACTTTAGCACAAATCATTCTTATAATCATGAAAAATAATAAACGGCACCGGGCCAGATACCAATATAATTTAGATATTCAGCACAAATCACTCTTTATAATCATGACAATACGACTTTAATGAATTAAGACACTTTGACAATTATACAAGGTTGTAAATTCCTATGCTCAACTGGAATATTAACACAATTGGCCATTAATATCTAGCTCTGCTAACCACTAATTACCCACCGGCTACAGAAGAGGAGTAAGTAGCGAATTCCACACCAGATACAGAAGTGGAAGTGGTATAAATTGACAAAAAATTTTTCAGTGATAAAAGTGACATTGAATTTTTTTTCTAAACCTTGAAGGGGCATGCCAAAAATACAAATGATCAATTTTTGAAATTGTTGCGCAGAATACGACAACAAGGATAACTCGTTGACAGAAACAGCTAAGAATTATCGAGTTCAATGAACCGAGAATAGGCACTTGTTTAAAACTCCAAAACAAGTTACTATAAGGTTAACTTGCCCAATGCCCCACCCCCGGGCTGGAGGGACGACCAACTAAAGAGTTAACAATGAAATGCTATTGAGCAAATTACCAAGAACATAAAGAAAATGGGCTCCTAGGCGGCGCTTCAAAAGACAAAAACCGTGGGAAATAAATTTGCGTAAAATTAAAATTTAATATTGCCAGTATTGGAGAATGTAAAATTAAAATACATAAAACATCAAAGGGGCCATGGGAGCAGAGCCTACTTGATACTACATTGGGTACTGTGCAAGACAGAACCAAAAAAAAAAACCTAGACATAGATCTACAAAACAAGGGACTTTGGTGGTACAAAGTTACCCGCTCTAACTACGAAAACCTGCAACAAATTGTAATCATGCCACCCTAAAAACATGAGATGAAGTTTAAGGGAGAATGGAAAAATACTATTTTAATTCCCCAAATTTCAAATTAGGAACAGAGACAGAAAAGAGTGAAACAGGCTGGCAGTCAAATGTTTAAAGAGAAATAACAGCGCAAATGTATAAAAAGTGAACGACCAAAGGGAACAAAAAATGACATGGCATGAAAATTATTTAATATTTAAGCCGAAGGGGAATGTAAAATTTGGCTTTTTTTTTTTTTTAAATAAACAAAAATAATAAGATATTGACGTAAACAGCACTAGCCCGTGATACGACCAAGTCGCGGAAAAAAGCACTATGAAAAATTCGAAACTGGATAGCATTGTGCGCTTGTAAGGCATGTTTTGAGTGGCACTAAAAGCGTGAAGATTGTGTGGCGATTTCTTGAAGGCGGTTGCAATAATAAATAATATGACACCGCGATTGGAGCATATATAAGGGGATTAAGCTTAATAAAATTGCTGTTCTTATTAATATTATAATCTTAATTATGGATACCAACAAACAACGAAAAAGAAAAACGAAATAACCGCAAAATACGTTGCCAATTACCGTTATATAGGCAAAAAGAAGCAATTTGAAATTGTGTTGACACCAAATTTTAAAGGGCTGTTTTTAAAATTGTTCTTAAGGAGATGAAAAGTAAACAAGAGGAAATAACCGGCCCACCAATAGTTATGGAAAAAGTCTACGCCGGCACGTTGGAGAGTCGGCTGTCCCTATAGCAAAAAACTGGCCGACAAGTTTAATTGGGCTAAAGCAAAAACATACCGGTGACACAAAGAAATACAGAGTCCGGTGACGAGTCCTACCACTAGCATCTTTGTGTTCACCTTGATACTGAACCCATCATTTGACTCAGCACTGTACCCAAATGGCCGCGTCTACAAGGTCAGGTTTATCGGTTAAAAGCATTTTGACATAATGTTAGACATTCCCCATGTGGGATGCTCAGATTCTTCACACCGGCCTTCAGGAAAAAATAGCAAAAATTAAAACCGCACTAAAGTGCGTCCTAAACCAAAAAAGGGGGCAAATATATAACAAATAATTACTGGTCAAAGGATGCATTTCGTTAAAGAGCGAAAAAAGGAAAAAAACTTACAAAACTGCGGACAGATTAAAATGAGTCATGGCCGCCCTTTTGAATGGTTTAAATTGAATCATGAAAATTGCGGATAAGCAACAACAACCAGAACAGAAAACTGCGAAAACCCGCTTGAGGAAAATCGACCAGAGCTATGGCTATAGACAGATCTCCTTCATTTTCAAAGGCTCAAAGGGACCAACCACAAGCAACTAGGGCTAAATGTACTTTTGGAGAAGCACTAATCACACATGCAATGTTTCTAGGACCTTTGGCCACACCTAGTGAACCTGATAATTTGAATGAAGGGTTATTTTTAGTAAGTAAGGCAGAAGATGTAATTTATCTATTTCAAAGAATGGGCTCTCTCTAATCATGTGTATTGTTGAATTGATAATAGTGTATGCCCCCTATAGGACTTGTGAACATAGCACTAGATTGAGAATGAAGAATTCAATGAATACCCTTTTAATTCAGCCAAACACTTTCAACCCAATCTGGCACCACTATATAGGTCCTTGAGTCAGGGCTTTCTTAATTTAAGTGAAAATAGCATTTAATTTGAGACCAAAGCAGGAGGGAATTATGGATTTGATGAAGAATGCCACTTCTAATCAGCCTATATGACCTTTGAACACCCAAGGGTTTAACCTATGGATCTTGGATCAGGGGTCCTAAGAACAACTTGGTGCTCATGCAAATTAAATGAGGCAGACAATGGAATTTATAGTTTCAAGACTGCCACTTTAATGGGCCTACACTATCTCAACCTCGATCGTGCCACACCCTATTTATGGGCCTTGGGTGAATGGTTCTTTGACTTGAAATTTGTGAAAATAGACAATTGACATGTGTTTAGTAAGGAAGGAATTAATAGAATTCAAAATGCCCCTCATTTTAAACGGCTACATGCATTTCACCCGATCGGTGAACACCCTATATGGGCCTTGGGGTATAGTTCTTTGCCTGAAATTTGTGTGACCATAGCAAATGAATATGGCCCAGAAGAATTATAATTTTCCAAAGAATGCCCTTTAAACGACCAGTTAAAACGTGCTCCCAATCTGTTGTACACCTATATGAGCTGGTCCGTGGTTCTTCGGAACAATTTTGGTTGAAAAAACAAAACTAACCCAATACTTTAAAAAACGCCAAAAAAACCTAACGACAAAGCAAGTGAGACAAACAAGGCCCTATAGGCCTACTTACTGTACGAAAACTAAAAACTTTGAAATAATAGATTACTTTGCAAACGAACCAAGAAGTAACCCAGTTTCTTTAGACTCAAAGAATACATACTCGCACATATACAAAAACATCAACAACGCGTGCGCGGACCACAACACAATCCTGCGTTCTTAAAGTCCCCAAGGAAACATGAGGTCCAAGCCTAAAAACGCATGTGTTTGCAACAAAATGCATTAAAAGAAAAATCAGTTAAACGGTTAAAACAAAAATCGGTTGTATCAGTTACTACAGTTTGACTAAATGTTGTTGGATTAAAGAATGCCCGAGCGTGTGGACGAGTGAGACAAGAGGAAACCACAGATATTCTCGCAATGCGTAAATTTTTTGTCAAGAATGGTGAATCGACTTGTATCTTGTAACGCCAAAATGAGAACGTGGGTATCGCGCAAACCAACAACTTTTAATCACGCTGAAGTAACATCAACAAAATGAGAAGCCAACATTGCACAATTAATCGTTACCTTTCATGGGCAATCAATAAAGTGCGGGTGATTACGAAGCAAAATAAACACGAAAACATTCAAGCATCGCCAACGCCAGATTATCGATGATTGAGGTAAAGGTAAACAAAGAGGTGTGAAATGCATTGCGTGAATGGACCCCGGACCCAATGAGTGACTGAAGCCGATGGTGAGTTGTAAAACAGGTGGAATTTTAAATTCTTGATCGAAGATGCATTAGAGGATTATTATGAGAGAAATTTAATAGCTATGTCAATACGGATTGCTACACTTGAACAGGGAGAGGGAGAAATAACAGTATGGAGAAAAACGAAAAAAACAAATTGGACCTCTACAATAGTGTGTGAATTGAAAACGATTTAGACTGAATGATCTGAAATTGCTTACAGGAGTGGACGACACCATTTACATAAATAAGACATACCTGGAGTACAGCTTATATCCAAAGTTGTTATGGAAACTAATGCCAACAGCATAAAACGCAACTTTGGCTTCACTCAGACAGGAATGCAGGATTAGTAGATCCTGGAATTGTAATGAAAGCTAAGCTGTTACCTCGCCAAAAACCA
Organism: Ophioderma brevispina; assembly: GCA_023653785.1. Taxonomy (NCBI): domain Eukaryota; kingdom Metazoa; phylum Echinodermata; class Ophiuroidea; order Amphilepidida; family Ophiodermatidae; genus Ophioderma; species Ophioderma brevispina. The sequence goes on from JAMKCH010050145.1 coordinate 79,676, forward strand.
TGGAAGTAAGTATAACCGGTTTAATTGCTGTCCTGAGTGAATTAGGAAGGGATGCACGCGGATAAACGGTATAGTTGACGCATATTCCCCCAGGGTGTTGAGAGAAGAAGCTGCAGCAAAATTAAGCGGCCTCGACTCGACACTATAACTCCCGCTTCTGCAGGCACACTGACTCGAACACGATAATGAAAGGTTACTTGCAGGGTTATTTGAATCAGATTTAAAGTACAACTTAACTGAGCTGACACCGCATTACGTTCAATGGTTTACGAAGTGAGTCAATTGAATATCAGCTGCGACACAGAATAAATACGCTGGATTATAAAAAATTGAGGAGATTTCCTTCCTTAATGGAACGTTAGTATTACGTATCCATGTTAAAAGAGAGTTCTGCCTTTTTTTTTTTTTTAGGAAACATGCGATGAAGCCCGGTCCAGAAGTCGATGATTATAACGCAGGATAAAGAAAAAGTCCACTAGAGAACTATTTTCTTCTTTAATTAATCCGTGTATGACTTGGCTGGTCTTGTACTGAAATCCGAATCTTACCTGCAATCCACTAGAGGTAAGTTATCATATCTAGATTCCATAGTTAATTGAGATAGTCGATTAATCCCAGTTGGACGCCTGAAAAGTTTTTTATTGACAACATGAAAACGGTTGAGAAAGCCAAGTGCCAAAATTAGCGCGAAAGACAAAAGCCAAAAGCAAACTACGTAACAAGCGAGGTGCGTGCTGATTGGTAAATCATCATAGGTGAGGGACAAAAACCGGCAACACCGTGTGCAGAAACTGGATTTATGTTAATCGCAGGCTAATAAACATAAATCGTAAATATGCAAGTGTTTTTTCCTTATAGACGTAAATAAGGTAGTTTAACGCTAACATGATAGTTAGGGAGGTTTAAATATTCATTAGGTTATAATGAGCTTTATAGTTATTTAAATTAAATGAATATGCATATCCTTTGTTATTCTTGGGGGATTATCTTTCATTTGGATGAATTATATTCTATCCTTTGTTAGCCAAAATTAAACTGCAAAACAAAGGGATACGTTAGGGGAAAAGGAAATTTCGCCCTAAGAGCGATCATGAGTGAATAACAAAAGCCAATTTGCCTAAAGTCGGGGATATGATAGTAATGATACTATTGATAATGATAACATACATTTCCTTATATAAGCGCCTTTTCCGACGGTTTTTTTAAAGGCACAAGAGTAGACAATGAAAAGTAAACAAAACAAAAAAAAATACACCAAGATACAAATATCTTTGAGCATAGACTTGCATGAATTTAATATTAGCAAGGCATTCTGAATGACATTGGCAAACAATTCCATAGAGTGAAGGCTGCCCCTTAAAAGCTCTATCCAACACACTTTTATGGTCGAGGCACCAAGAGCTACACGCCTTAGAGCGGTTCTAGAGTAGAGCTCCGCGAGAGAGAGTTTTCATAACAAGGCCGGAGTGCATGTATTTGGGAGAGAGCCCCTTCAGATGGACTTGTAAACATACAATAACGTCTTAAAAATAATCATTTCTCTGACCGGTAAGCCATATGCTTGCATTGGTTTTCCAAGAAGTAGGATTTATAGCAGGTTCAAAGTTTGGCTTGTAACATATTAGCGTGCACATTTGTTTCCACTTTCTGCAAAGCGACTGAGATCTTATCTATTTAAAAACACATTGCAATAATCAAAGTTTTTAAGTATAAGAGCTCTAACTGTATTATGACAGGTATCATAGTCAATAATGGATGGATCTGTTGATGTTTCTATCAAACCCCAAGGGAAGTGATAGATTCTAAATAATGAGTGACATGATCAGACATGGACAAAAACATCCCGAGGTTCCGACGGACTTCTAGGACGGACATATCTTCAAATCCCAGAGAAGGAGAAAAAGACATGATATGTGTCTCTGATAGTGAAAAGAGAAGCAAACAAAGAACTCTTCCCTTGTCTGCATTCAACCGAATTTGTTCTCAACATCCAGTTATGAAATGCAGAAGAATAACACATCTCGAAAACTGTGGACATTGGACATTATCCAGGAATATTGGGATCAGGGGCGAGCTATATTGGATAATCGTCGGCATAGTGGTATTTCATATTGCGACTAAATATTTGACCAACAAATGAGTATTAAAACACAAGCCTTATGGTCCTAGTTACCTGCTTGGGAAGGCCACAATCCAAAATGAAATAACTAATATTCCCCCAGATATAACCAACCTGACACGATCTATTTTCAAAATTAAAAACTATATAGTAGTCTCCAGAGCGAACCAACCACCGCAACCAAGTCATCTCTCAGCCTTTGTAAAACAAATCCTATATGAAACATATCAAGATATAGAATGGTTCAATTTCGCGCGAAATGTTCTAAATGATTTTCTTGTCTAGGATAGGAGGAAGGGAAACTATATGTTTGGTATATCTGTGGTGTTCAGTTACATAGATATGGGTGAATGTGAAAATGTGATAAATAAAGAGTCATGAACTTTTGATTGGGCATTGTACAGAGTAGCCATTATCAAAAGCTCAATCTTGTGACAAAATTCGTGTGCAATTATTGGTTATGAAAATGAGCAATCTCGATTGTGCAGTTGCACTATCTAGGATCTACTGTTTTGGATTTATTTTCTAAGAAAGATACAAGTAGCATCTAATTCCCATACATACAATAGAAATTTGAACCGAGGTAATTTTATTCCACGAATTTTAACACCAAAACAAACATGTAGGTAGTGCATATATGTTTTATGGATTGCTCATGCTCCTAATAATACTTAACATGATCAGATCATACAAAAACATGAAAGAGTATTAACAGGATTTTTTTTAACTATTATCAACAATTTGAAGTGATTGAAAAATACGATTACTAAATTTACTGTGTTGTGTCTTTTTGGATTTACAGATTGTTGTGTGGATAATAGTTACTAATTTTTGCACAATTACTAAACAATATATGTCTAGTTGTGTGTTAAACATTTTCACAAGAATAAGTTAAGGGTGTTTGTGGACAATTTTAAAACCTGTATATTTATTAACAGAAAACAGGCAGTTAGAACATTGGAGTAAGACACGCCTATGGTTAGATAGAACAATCTTACGTTAAGACTTTTATAGGCAATTGGCGAGTGTAGGTTTCTAAGGGAGTTATATGAGACCGATACATACATTAGAGATAAACAATACAGATTTAGACGCCTCACCCTCAAACGAGCGCGCTGGATATTTCTTTTTCATAATCTAGTCGTAGGGGATCGAGGCAAAACAAAATATCAATAAAAGTTCTTGTTCTTCCGTAATATGGGTTCAAATCCCAATTCGTCTTTGCTAAAAAAACATTTGTTCACATCGACGAAACTGATTTATAAAAACTTTACCACTCCTCTGTAAGTGCGTCACTTACGAATTAACACCAACCTTCAGTGAAAAAAAAAACTTCAAACTTGCAGCTCTCAGCACTCTCCTTAAGCTTTCCTACTAAACTATCAAAAATTTACTTATATTTTCCTAATATATAGCACAATTTTAAGGCCCAAGAGTCATTCGAAATGTAGGATGTATAAGGTCAAAAATTCATCATGTGCATATTGCGATATGTGTTCTGAGGCAATGGTTTAAAACAAGGTAAAGGTTCGACCACTTCCCAATTAAAAAGGTCAAAATTCCACATGGCATACAATTTAAAAAAAATCGGGAAAGATCACAGGTCTAGGGTGTTGATACTCAAAGATTCGATTTTTTCAGTCCAACATGGAGTCGAACACAGAACGATCATTGAAGAGGGTAGTTCAAGGGACTCCTTTGACCGCCGCATTAAAGCTTCTCCCCGATATTTTGTCAGGACCCTTAAGGTATAATATCATTTATATAAGTCCAAAACGAAAGCTGCATTAAAACCAATACACCATTTGCTAATGAAGTTCAACAGCATATTTCGTCGTCATGAGACACTGCAGGAAACAATAACTTTCAAGTAATTTTTACAGTTGTATAGACGCTATACAATATATCCGCAGATCACAAGAAGGTTACTTACAAAATTAATAATCAAAATTAATGTGTATTATAAAAAGTCGATTACCATTATTTTAAACGTTAATGAATTAAGGAACTGGTAGAAATTAACATCACAATTGAATAGCAACCAATATTTACAAAGGAGGGCACTTTAATTCTGTGCACACGCATGTTCTATTGATAGGCCTCACAAATGTTCTGGTGTATACTCGCTAAAAACAGTTATAAACTTTATTTGCAAAAGATTTTTTTGTTCAGTGAAATAGATGTGGCAGGATTCATAAAGCAATATAATTAAAATACAGTGAAAAATCGAAAATAACATCTTATGTCATATACTTGGCTATATTAGCCATCATTACAACATTTATCACCTCACTATGGTTATCACTGCTTAAATGGCGAAAATCTTGGACTCAAAGGATTTTATTTTATTTGATTTGATTTGTACGATTTTGATAGATAAAATTGACACATGTATTATAGGCGTTTCTTTTTCTCGCTTTCTGTATTTTTTATCCCCTGTACTTAGGGTTCTGGTGGGTAAAGGAGAAAAATACAAAAGTCCTGAATAGAAAATGCAGCAATGGGAGTTAGCAATGGGAGTTAGCACAGCAACACACAAACACTCAACACATCCCATAAAACAGCAAGACGACAACATCAACAAGAAAACAGCCACATCAAAATTGTTCGAACCATTAAGGACGGGAAAATTAAACCCAAAAAGGCGGATATTAGTGGAGCCTCACGATTAATTATCACATTCCTTAAAGGACTAATACTTTTTGCAATTCATGTTTTGTAGTTGTTTAACTTCGGAGACCATCTTTCATGGAAAAAAAGAATATCCTTAATGAGGCGGTCCTCGGAAACCCCTTGTCAACGAACGGGAGTGTCGTAAAATATTAATTTAAAACAAGTAATTAGAAATTTTTCCTGTTTAAGCATATAAATATTCATGTAATTAAACGATAAATAATTTATAAATCAGTTAAGTTTAACCCTTGCTGCATGATAGCGACACTTTGATTTTGCCCATATCCTCCATCCCGCCACTTGTACAAACCAATGGGAAAAGTTACACGGCCCAAACAATGCCACAAAACTACGAATACGAGTTAGTCAGGCAATCGAGGAGTACAGTAACAACAAAGTGATCCATTTAAAAAATTAGGGATTAGATGGTAAAATCTACCATATTCAGAATTTGTTAATAATAATAGTAGCTTCTTATTTGAATAAGTATAGAATGAGGATAACCGTTTGTTCATATAACCGGGTGACAGCATATTTGGTTATAGCAGAGTGCACACGGCACCGATCTACTAAATATATAACATTCCGTAGCTTTCCTTTGCGTTTTCTAGGGACAGAGGCACACAAATAAACAACCCCAATAGTCGGTAGACGTTTATATTTTAGACGTCCATTGATGAAATGAGTCTATTGCATTCATTCCGTCAGCACTACTGCACAACGTATGCAGTGCATGGAGGAATCAATTGGTAATACCTCATTGCATACATGGGACTTCTATATGAAACGTTACCCAATAGTCATGGCTCGCTTCAGGGTCTTCAAGTTGCCCCAAAGTCCTTTCTCACTAGATTTTTTGCTCGCGGCCGGAAGGGCGCGAGCTATATAAATATACTTCAGAGAGACACCTGCGATTTCCACACACCGAGTTGCGAAAAGGATGACCGATACTACCCACATATGTGAGATGGTTTCAGATACATACATTTCTGGCATACTGCTTCGAAAAATATAAACAATAACAATCGCTTATTTGCCAATAATTATGAATAGGATTTCAATGTTGGTCCTTTTTTGATAACAAAAACATATTAATGACTCTAATTACTGTTGATTTGAACAAGGCTTGGTGGCCAGGTTGGGGCGCTATACCTCAACAATTGTCTATAGGCTCAGACGATGGCGGCCAAGACTCTTTCATTATAGCAACTTATCAAAACTTTGACGATGGTACTCTGCAGCTCCTCGACAGTAGAGTGACGCTGTGCTAGACGTTAGTTAGGCTGGAGGGTTGGTTATTAGCATACTGGTTGTTTTTCTGTAAATGCTCATTGTGAGTGATATGACGAGGTCTTCAGGTAGGACACTCATTCGGGTTTATGTACATCAAGCCCGTCCGCGAGTGCACATTGTGTGTTAAACACCCAAGTGGGGATATGTTTGTATTTAACTAAGGTGGTTTTCGAACCACTAGTGTCGCCTGTTTTTCTGATCAATGCACCTTTCCTGTACTCTTACACAAATTGACCTCTAATTGACCTTGGTATGTGACCTTTAACACTACCATAACGGACAAGCAGAGACTGACATACAAGTATCTATACTGTGGCTCATAATTTCTTGGGCAGTTTTTAGAACGAAATGTCCGACCGCTCCCCGCCAAAACGGCGCACCATCGGTTGAATGTAGACGCGGTACATGCAAGATCAATGCGAGCGGTGGTTTGTCCAAGAAATTATGCCAGAGTATCAGGCACCAGATTTCCCATCATGATCGCATTCATTTAACTGTAATTAATGGCCATCCGCCACAATATATATATATATTGGATGCTCATCCATCTGACCACCATCTTAACGATGGCCAGAACAAAAAATCTCGAATTGTGTTAATTGTTGTTTTTTTTATCGACATTGTTCCATCATTCGTTTAGTTATTTAAATAATCGAACCCTCTGAAAACAAATGTACAGTTCGTGGAGCCCAAAAACCAACGCCCCATTGTGATCGTCACATTGCGAAAATTGCATTTGCGTACATTAACGAATATTGCAGACGCCGTTTGAAACGCCGCGTTTGCGGGTTGTACAAGATTCGACTACACCTCGTAATTGCGCACGTCTATCCATCCATTACCATAGATATTATAGCGCCAAATGAGATTTCTATGTCCATTACCAGGGATTCTAAAATGCCATTACCCAGTAACAGATGGGCGGAAACTTTGATCTACAACAATCACATTTTTGGTAACATGTTAACCAACGGCCCACTGAATAAGTGATGGACCGATCCATGTTGTAGTTGGATGGGGTGTCACAGGAAATTAGATAATTAAAAGAAATAGAAATCACGTGTATATTTGAAAGTGCCAGATAAATATGGAGGCCACATTATGACACCATCTAGATGGACAAAACAACAAAATCTCACTTTATTTTCATTTTATTTATTAGAATTGTGTATTTTTTGCTTCTTTATCGACATTGTTACATCTTCTTTTTAGTTCATGTAAATAAGCCCAATCGCACTCCTCTTGAAAACCAATGTTTCAGTCAGTGAAGCCAAAAAGCCAACGCGTGGTGAGGTACTTTAGTAAATTGCATTTGCGTACAAACGCACATGCATGCGAAGATAAACGCGTCGTTTCGGGTGTAAATATTCGGTAATTTTTTCTTGTGTTTAATTGTAACGGCTTGATTTGTTTTTTTCATATTTCCATCTCATTTTAGTTTTACCCAGCAATGAATGGGCGGAGCTTTGATCTAAACTAATCAAATTTCTTGTTAGCATGATTAAAGCACGCCACGACTAAGAATGATCGATCATAACTCATTTGCATAAAATTAATATAAAACATGAGCAGTGACACACACACTTAAAAATGTTGGAATTATCTTTCAGTAATCATACCTCTAATTTGGAACAACTTACAGGTGACCATTAATTGATTAATGAAATAATGAGGATTAATGACATCATCATCACAAGTCTAGTTTTTTTTTTACCTAAATTTGTAGCATGGAGGAGACCTTTGATGATGATTTTATTTATTAAAAACATATTTAATTATTTAAAATTTAATTTATCGAACAAATAAAAACAATCACAATATATTTACAGTGTTTGAATATATGGCTTTTTAATTTCGTTGACATACACAATTAAAGCGAGCAGCAACAGTTCAGGGTATCCAGGCACATGGACATTATAACAAACAGCAGGATATTGGTGTCCACAATTACCTACACACAGTTGATCTGGAAATGTTAATTGTCGGTTACAGTATCATTTCCATTTACACTACACACTATGGATTTCAGTGTTCGTGGGACTAGCCCACTTCACAAAAACTACATCTCTGAGGTGAAAAACCCCATTCCTGATATTATCAGCAAAATAATTCTCGCTGAAAATTTCGTACCTAGGTATACTTGAGTCGATAATTCAGGCACTATTGTTGGTCATTCCCGATTGAACTCCGTGACCCATCTCAGCCACAAATTAAAATTCAAGGATTCTGGGATGGGATACCGAGGTCAATCGGGATATGAAATTGTTGTGCTTTTATGTCGCACAGCAGTGCTGAATTTCGAATCGCTTATTGTTTTTAAATTATCGCCATATAATATGGAATGCATTGCAAATGTGCAGGAATGATTGTTACAAAACTATAGATGGCGCATAGCAACTTTGCCAGCCACATGTTCCTACGTTTCAGATTATCCTACAACCTAAAAATTAATTGCGTACATTTTAAAATATTTTATTTTCTCCCGCAGACTATGTAGTGGTAGGCTGGTATGTCATTAAATACAGCCGTCGTGTTTGTTTTTTTTTCTGTTAAAAGCAAATTCAACTTATTCTGTCTTTTGGGTTGTATCATGTTGGAAAAAAATATCTCGTAGATTTTTGCCAAAACGTGTGTTTAGGGTGCCAAATCCAAGATGGCCGCCCAAAATACACAATTCCATATAATTGGTATTCTGAAACCAATATGAGATCCAAACTTGACGACATACCCAGATTTCAAATACCAAAGGGGGGGGGGGGGGGGGTTTGGGGGGAGTTCAAAAAACAGCTAAATTCAATAGGGCTGATGCCACATTTAAAACGAAGTAAAAATTTACCGTGTACCTGGACCAAGCTGGCGTCCAAAATCGGACGCCAAAAAGCTATGTTATGAAATAAACGCTTACACAACACTACTCAAGATTGAGAATAGGATTTTTTTTCTCAGATTCATGATGATGTAATCTTGTGGTACTAGGTACCCACATCTGACATTTTTTGGAACAAACCTTCAAATCCAAGATGGCGGCCCAAGTTTTCCGCCGAAAGCGCTAATTAACAGCTTTAAAAACTGGGTAGTTAATTTAAGACCAAATACCTGATTATGGAGCAATACATTTGTATTTATACTTGAAGACAGGAAAATACTGAAGACAGAAAAGGAAATGAATTCCGGACTATTTTGTTTTGCTAACATGTCTTTGAATCCAAAAAATGGCGGACACCGTAAGTATACTGATAATAGTAAAATCTTCTAAAATGATTTTCACATAGATCCATGTCATCATCATATTTTTATTAACAAAAATAAAACACTTCGATGCATCCTTTGGACCCAAAGGAAACTCCTATTACGATTTTGCTTCCAAAAAACATACTTCAAAATTAAGCTGGCAGCTAATTTGGCTGCCATCTTGAAAAAAATAAAAAACTTAAAAAAAGCAAAAAATAAAAAAAATGGTGATTTTTCTTACCTACATTATGTTATACGCTTTCGGAAATTGATATGAAATACACATGAAAGCAACTCTATAAATAAATCTTAGACACAAGAAAACTTAATTCGACCTTTATATTTTAATAATGAATATAAAAAGCAAGATTCCCGCTAATATAAAACTTATTTTTGATAATGAATATACGAACATTGGAACTTTTGATAAAAACGTGAAAACTCCAATATATTGTATAATACGCAAGATATATACTTTTATAATTTGTTAAAGTAAAATGATTCAAAAATCTAAATGGACCATAATATTAGTCCATTTTTGTTTTCCAATTCAATTACAAAACCTAAATGATAAAATGAGTTTGTTGTCCAAAAGGTGTTTATCTAGTGGCTTCATTTATTACATATATATTAATTCTATTTCCAATGCAAATAACTATCAATATGGAGAATATGTGAGATATATTGTGAAAATATCGTCAGTTGGCTTATTAATGTTCACAAAATTAAATGATTTTTTTGTGTTCAAAAGTTTATTAGAACTTGCTTCATTTATATACTTCCCCGCCTAAAAATCAGAACGATGTTGAAAAAAGTGCTCAAACTTGCTTTCAAATGAACGCGCCAGCCAGCTGATAAATCTCTCAAACTTCCACATATGCTTCGTTATCAATGCCATACGGACACAGCGTCAATAAGCAAAACATTAGCGAACGATCCTGGCATTTATGATTTAATTCACTCCTACAACCTTTTTATTTTAATACAGTAATTAATATCGTTCGGATTTTTAAGGCCGGGGCGTATAAGATGGTCTCAAACAAAATGTTACAATCAGAAAAAATTGGTAAAAATATGACATTTCAAATAAGTCATCTACTTGACATAATGTCAAGAACAAAGACCAGGCTTTCCAATGGTGTTTGTTTCATTCTCATTGCTTTTGTCAATCCAGAGATATGTATCAATTTAGTGCGTTACAAAATCGATTTTGTGCCACTTTAGGCATGGGGCGAGTGTTTCGTCCAGCTATGCCATGCTGTCTAAAGCTCACAAAAGATTGCAACTTGACAAAAAGAACAAAACACAGATTAAATTTAGTAAACAAAGGAAAGTCTACTTTTTAGACACAAGTTTTAATAGTCAACATAATCAGTTCAATTAGAAAATCTTCTTTTCATAAATAACAACAATACACAATATTTATTGCACGTCAATGAATGGAGCTTTGAATTTATTACGAGTGGTAGATGTTAAAATCATGCCAGAAGGAATGTAGTTGCAACCAAAATAAACACTCCAAAATCCCAAAGAAATGGTTTAAAAATATTGCACGATATTGGCAAATTTACGAATTGTTGAAGTCATAAAAATTTGATTTGAAGCAAAGTATCAAAGTGGTGGTAGGAATCTGCGTTTCAGGCTACGTCAAGATCATAGAAATCTCTCCTCCAGATTGCGGGTACGCCGGTTGTCCGCTCATGTTCTCATCTGAAAAAAGCAACAGCATGTGGAATGTTATTCACTTTATCTTAAAGCCAGAACTTACAAATCATAACTTCGACATTGTAACTGTTTTCGTATCTGTTAGAGTTTCTTTATAAGTTAATCCATTTTTAAAGAATTTCATATCTGTTCAAGTGAGAATAATTAGTTACGACTTCGATCACTGTTTTCACTCAACCAGAAATGGCACAAACACGATTCTTGTGTTCCGCAGTTAAAAAATGGAGTTATCTCTCGATTGAAATAAGCCTTGAGATGAAACTATAAAATCCTGCAAAGCCTGGTCTTTTCTCTTGATTATGATATACAACACAACTTACTTATGTTGAGATATATATTGAAAAAATTCGGTTTTGATTGATACCATTTTTTTTTAGACAGGCTGTATATGTTAAGAAACATCCCAGAGTGGCTTACTGATAGGACAAGGGCATAATTAGTGACCATCTTGGATTTAGGCATGTTAATTACAAACTTACTTGGTAGGGTTTCATGTGTCCAAAAGTATTATCTAGTTGCTTCTATAATCATGTGTACAATATAATTAGGTATATAGAAAAAATTGCCACATTTGGGTTTGAAGAATGGTAACAATTTAAAATGGTAATATGGTTTCTAATGTTTAAAAGTATGTCTAGGTGCTTCATTATAATTGTCATTAAAATTTCCTGATGCGTATAACACATTGTATTGGTTTTTGATATGCATGTATGCAGTCGTCATTTTGTAACCACTTGGATTTGAAGCGTGTTAAACATTATAATAGTAATAAGAAAAAACACCCCTTACGTCCCTAGAGGGGAAAAAATGACTACCAACTGACGATCACCGCAAGAAAGGAGGTAGCGCAATTTGTCTTGTAAGATCTTGAGCAATTTCACCTAAACACAAGGCAAAGCAAAAATAATATGAGTTCCTTGTGTTCAAAAGTATAGATGGTATATGTTTTGATACAATTCAAATACCATGGATCACAAGCTGTATGAAAACTATACACTATTTTAGAGTCAGGTCTTACGGTTTCATTTGCATTTCATTCAAATTTCTTATGGATATGAACATTGTGTAGGTATATAAAAATAGCAAGTTTTGGCTCTTTGATTACAAGGGTCTTATTAGCCGGCATCTTGGAGTTGAAGGGTCTAAAAAACGAAAGTAATAGACAGGGCTCAGGTGTGTTGCTTCAGTTATATGTTCATTCGATTTTCTGATGTATATAATATAATTATACGTAGGTATTACGAAGAATCGCCAGTTTGGCTATTGATAGATTAAGAGTGTTTTAAATACGCCAATGTCATTTTGACACTATTTGGATTTGAAACATGTAAACAAAGCAAATGGTGTTTTCCAAGTGTTCCAAATTAGTAATTTATTTGTAAAAAATTTATAAAACTTAATATATGATTTTTTTATTCAAAATTCCTAATGTGGGTTTAACATAAGAGGAAAATAGGTGATGACAAATCACCAAGATTAAGCAATTGAAAGTGGTTACAGAAGCTATATATTAGTCACCATTTGTGGATTTGAAGTAATATGTTTCTAACCATAAATGGTAAATGAGATCCTTTGGTCCAAGTATACATTTAGGTGTCTTTTTTAATTGTTATCAAAATTATTGTTATGACATGGATCTATGTGAAAAAACATACACAATTTTACTATTATCAGTGCTTACGGTGGCCGTTATCTTGGATTCAAAGCGCGTTAGCAACACAGAAATGTTTGGAATTTATTTCTTCTGTCAGAGTATTAAATCGTCGGGTGTAATGTACACCCGACGATTTAATAGTGACGGATGTTGAATTGTTATCATTTTTACGAAATTAAGGGAAATGGTACTAAATACCAAATTCTTCAAACATGCCAAGTGCCGAACCTTGAAAGTACTTATTAATTAATAATCTTAATTAGAAATTTGGTAATTTTGACTATGTTACATAACAAAGGATTTGATGTATTACATAGTGACGGATGTTGAACCCTCTGTCACAGAAGTATATACGTGATTCCACAGCCGGGCTTTTTAAATACTTTTGTTTGTAAAATATTAATTCTTTAATTTATAACTGACACAAGCAAAATATGAAATTAATTTATAAATATTACTGTTACTAGAAATTTATATTATATTTACAGCTTAAAGCGTTGAATCTCGGCAATCCACTCAACATCCGTCATTATGTAATACACCAAATTGAGCAGATTCGCAATGACGGACGTTGATTTGACGGATGTTCGGAAAACGCCGATTCTTGTATTCCATAATGACGGATGTTGAATAACGCTTTAGTATAGGGAAAATTCAGCATCCGTCACTATGTCATGAACATAATCGCCGATTTGCGTAATTTTTGGTGTGACGGATATGGTGGTTAACTTTTCCAATCTATTAATTCCATTTTATTAAGTAAGAATTCATGAATATAAGCTAAAATAAATTTCCAGTTGTTAATTTCGTTTCTTAATCGGATTTGATTGTTTGAATCGTATGTGGGGATATGTACGGACCCTCTAGAGTTCGTGATTTTTCAAGTGCGATTTTCTCGAAAACAAAAATTCGTATTTGGTTTAACATCCGTCACTATGTAATACACCCGACGAAATGTAATGTTTCTGCCCCAAATGTATAATAACTGTTAATAGCGCTTTCTGGCGGCCATATTGGCCGCCATCTTGGATTTTAAGTATGTTAACAAAAAGAAAATGTCAGATGTGGGTTCCTAGCAACACAAGATATACACCCATTAATTTGAATCCTATTCATCTTGATTGGTGTTAATGCAGCGTTTAATTCATAACATAGCTTTTTGGCGGCCATTTGGACGCCATCTTGGATTTGTTTAATGTAATTGCCATATTGATTTAGCTGTTTTTGAACTCTTTGGTATCGAAAATATGGGTATTGTCGTCAATTTAGACCTCATACTGCCTTCAGAATACTAATTATAATGGAATTTATGTATTTTGGCGGCCATCTTCGATTTGACACCCTAAAAACGTTTCGAAAAAATTCCAAGATATTTTTCCAACATGTTACACCCAAACAACAATGAATCAAGAGGAATTTTGCTTTTAACAGAAAAAAAACCACGAAATTACATAGTAGCCTACACTAATGGTTCAATACCTTTTTATAGTTTACTCATCGTCGTCTATATTTATTTATTTATTTATAACATTCGGCATTTGCCAGGCAGAACCCAATATTGCTATATGCATTAAATTCAAGGGACGCCTCCAGGACAACGGGGAAAGATTTATGGGAAGAAGTCCGATTTTAGATGCAGGGCGAACCGAAGTGCTCGGAGAAAACCTGCGAGGACGAGTATGGATCGGCAACCAAATTCACATACGACACTGGCTCGACCGGGAATCGAACCCGGGCCGCATTGGTGAAAGGTGAGCGACTCGACCGCTACACCAACTCGCCCTCCCTTCCTGCTCTGCCCTTATCAGGAAAAAAACTGCTGAAGCATTAATCTTTTGTATATACTATCTCGTTTGCGCCCTCTCAATTTTCTTCGACATCTCACAGACATTTAATCTTCATCTCTTGCACTCCCTTCCTCTCCTCTCCACCGCTTCAATCTTCCCGCTCTCCTCTTTTTTTCCCTCCACTTCTCTTTTCTACAGTACAGTTTGTTCAAATTTTAATCTTAACGGGGTGCTTTCACTGAAGATAAGTTTTGTTGAATGGACTTTTGTTTGCCCTCCATCATCCTAGCATGCGAAGAATACAATACATACACCTGGTTCACCTGAACATTTCAGGAATTTCTGCAGGTGATTCCTTTGTATTCTCTGCAAGCTTGGGTTGTTCTGGAAGACAGGTTTGACCGCCCAGGTTCAACTATTACTTGACTTCCTGTGCAAGCGTCCTATTGCTATCACGCCATCGCCGATTTCTTTGCAATCTTATGCGTTGATGGCTTTGATTTTGTGTGTTCTTTTTGTTCTCTGCTGGCATGATGTTAGTTTTCTGTGATTGGAACTTTGCCCACTCAAACACTTACATATAATAGGATATATCTACGTGTATATTTCTTATATCGCCCACAACTGTGTACATCTATTTAAATTTATGTTAATGTTCTCTTTATTTTCGCATTTTTATTTGTTTTATTTGTTTTATTTTATTGAGGGCGCATATGATCCAGTGGATTTAAAGTGCCCGACCCGCACGTCAAAGGTTGTGAGTTCTAGCCCCACTGTGGCCAATGTATTTCGACTTGAGTAATGCTTTTTACCGTCAATTACTCTTCTCTACCAGATATATTAATGGGTACCGGCATTATTCAATGTTGAGAAGGTAAAAAGCTCGCTGTAGAGGATCCCCCTATAGCAACATTATAAGATAGAGTCTGGCCCAATCACTTGGAAAGAGAGATGGGCGCTCCATTCCTGTGTACAAAGTCCGTCCAATTTACCTTTATTTGTCGCAACGAAAAAAGGTTTCTGAAAATCTTGCAGCCAAACGCTTTATTTTCGTTCCGTGTTCGTTACCGTAAAGCATGATCTAAGAAACCATACTTCATTTGAATCCATCCATGTCGTGATAACTTCCTGGTCAAAATCAGCCTGGTGTAAATGCTTACGGTCCCCAATGTCACCAAAGGTGCTTTTGACTTTTCTGCATGAGTTTGAGAACATGTTCAATGATTATTTGTTGCATCCTTCAGAGATAATATTCACATGGATGGTGTCAAAGACGCTTCATGCCAATCGATTTAAGTTCTATTTTAGAGTCAGCCCACATCCACGACCATTCAGCACATTCAGTGTCTTAATCTTCTCATAACTTGTGAAAATACCCAAATATTGCTGATATTTATCTTCTTATCCGGTTTTATCTGATCATAACACACGAGTATTATGTAAATTGAATCTGCAGAATAATCAACCTCCGGAAGTTTCTATGGCAACACGTCGTCTAAAAGTAATTGACATCAGTGGAATAACTTGGCTTCGTCACTTTCTTAAATCGAGCTCACAGCTGCAGATCTTGACTCTTACATTGAAAGTTACGACAACACTCTCAGATGTGTCTTTGAAAACCATACACCAGTGTAAATTAGAACTAATAGACTCTTTCCTCATAGCCCAAGGTTTAATTAGCGTATACGAACTACTAGTCAAACATGTAGGCAACTTAAGGGAATTATAGAGACGCACAGGTTGAGAGGATGATAGACAAACGTGCTGTGAACATAAACTGTTTATTAACATGATTAATCATCATAAAATTGAGTACTATTCATAAATCTTTAAGAGTTCCGGTGGCGTGCGCAACACCAGATTTTGACCCAAGAACAAGTGTTATGCATGCTGACCCGCAGAAATCGCTCTCTGCGACTGGAAGTATAAAATCATGGGCTTTAGGGGCGACTTCAAAGTTCAACCGCCGATTGACCAGATGGTGCAAGTTATGTAGGCTGTGATATCAGCATTTCTGATATGTTGCAGTTTGATTGGATTCCCCCTATATGGATGTTGATTGGTATCATCAATGTTATGGTTTATGACATGTGTCTCACTGGGTACATCAGGATATATTTTTTCACACTTATGAATTAATTCTTTCAATTCACCTGTTGACTTTCTGGGAGATGACCTATATAGTTTCTTTTCTAAATTGGCAAGTTTGTCAGTAATTTGCAATTTGACACCGTAATTCTCTTTGTCTGCAGTGCTGTCCTAATCAGCTACTGACTCTATGATGTCGTTATTTGTGTTCTCAGGCTCAACACTAGTACTGGTAGACACTGTACACAGGTTCTGGTGTTTTGATCAAGGTCTCCCACTTTGGTTTCAATCGCATACGGCCCAGAATACTTGGCGATTTCAGTGGCTGGCTTTTCCAGTGATTGCATATGAACTGTGATTTGGGTCCTACCCCATGCTTTTGATTAGCACCATTATATTCTTTGCTCCCATTTTCTTGGGAACCTGACTGGGATTTCCCCTCCTTTGTGCTACCACGTTTGTTAGAACCCCGACGTATTTTTATTATTGTTGTACCTAGTATCTTGGCTAGGCCTACTACTTAATTTATGCGGCAAAGCATAATCACGTGCCTTTGTGGCTGCTTTATGCATACTATTCCTTTTGTGGCCCAACGGATGAACGGATAAAGAGCAGTACTCATGATCCCAGACCATTGTAAAAAAATCGTGAGTTCGAGCCCCGCTGTGGTCAACATGTTTGTGTCCCTGGGCAAGATACTTATCTCAACTGACTGGTCGAACCAAGCGAAATCTGGAGAACTGTTAGGGGACTATCACAATCTAAGTATGGAGCTTCCATAAAGCAGCCCACCTATATGAAATGATTCTGATGATTTCCTAGTGACAGTGGAATAAAATGTAAAAACGCTTTGATACTGGATGGTGATAAGGCACCATATAAATCTTAACATTTATCTATTCTCATCTAAATGTGTTTTGATATCTGGATGTAGACATCGTTTGAACTCGTGCACTAACATCAACTCCCTAATTTGACCAAAATTCTGCCCGACTTCTTTCGACAGAAACCAGCGATCAAACAGTTGCTTCTTTACACTTGCAAATTCTACATGGGTGTGGTCATCTTGTTTTCGACAAGACCTGATTATGCCTCTGGCATATATTCATTGTTTGCTCACAGAGGCCTTACCTGGATGCTGAAATCCTGAAAAATGATCGGCCTGTTGCAAATCTCAAACAAACTATAAATTTTAAGATGAGTTTGCATTCAATCCGGCCAATGCATGAATATCGACATAGGTCTGTAATGTTGGTGCCGAATACCATTAACTTAATGCTTAGTTGAATGTCAATATCTATATAACGTAAATGGTTGTACAGAAATAGAAATCAAGGCGTTAGACTAATATGTAATAGATAAAGGATGAGAAACAAACCGTTATGAAGAATAACGGTGTTTGATATGGTCTGGTGAGCCCGTTAGACTCCGACCTAGTGTGTGGATCGTGCATTAGACGCTTCAACATCTAAGAGCAAGTGCACTGATCTGTCGATTTTCTCTCTCATCAAGTAATCCGCAGGGGATGAATTAAGTATTCTGCCACCACATCCTTCAACGTGCAGTTTATTCCGTTGAGGCTGCCGAATTCATAGGGTGGTGGCACAATACTAAATTCTTTCCATACGAAGTTTTTTACCTATAATCAATGCAAGAGAAACTAAAAATTTACATACATTACCCGTAATTCTTAAACATTATCGTAAAGCATATTTAACAATTTTCCTTCAGAAGCATAAAACCCGTGCCATTTATGCTTCAGGTAAAAGATGCAAACAACCACCCGTAAACTGAATCCAATGTCGCGCGTACTCTTTCTCGTTTTGACGTTTCTCGCGTGCATTGACAGAACCAATGCACTCTTATTAACCAATCAGATCTCTGGTCTCATATTAAACGTTTATGAATATGGCATTATGATGAAACACACGATAACAACTTCTTGTTTCGGATGCAATTGCTCAAGTTATTGCAAATTATTTCCACTTGAGAACCCGGGAACCTTTACTCTTTAGATAATGGTAAGTGCAAGGACTATTGATAAAAACACGCATCTTCTCCCAACACGAGCGCTTGGGAACGAACTCTCCCCACAGCTGTACACGAATAGCTGCAATCCAGGGGCGCTGTTTGAAAAATATGAATGCTATTTCAAACGAAATAAAAGAATATGCTATTTTTATGCTTATGTGTGGGTGTACTATGTTTACCATGTAACTGTTTGTATGTGAAACGCAGAAAGAACTTTACAGTTACAATACACAAAGTATGAACAATCGTTAGGCAATGATTTACTTCTCAAATACATTAAAAAAATTATGAAACAAAATACCAAAAGCCGCAGAAAAAAATAATCGATATTGTCAAATTAAGAACACAATCAATACCCAAAGTGCTTTCCGCTTATTACTGTTATATTCACTATGTTTAAGGTGGTTCAGAGCGCTGAATTTATAATATAGTGCCTCGCCCAACATGATTGTTGGTTCTTCCCCATAATATTTACTTTTCAACATTAGAAACCAACAATTGGTATTTCGCGTTAAAGTTTGAAAAATCAAATGCACATTTCATGGAAGCCTGTCAGAATACAGAAAAGCTACTGTGGTTCATTGATTTAAAGCAGAGAGCACTTGGGAACCATTGTACAGTATGGTGGAGTTTTAAGCCTTAGTCACATAGCAGATCATTCGCTAAATAACTTGCAGACTGTCCTCAAGACTGTGATATTGGCCATTATTCGAAAATCGTGAGCAGTTTTGGCAAGGTCTTGGACTGTCCTGTACAGTCTTCTGCAGTCTTGTGTGGTCGGGTGCACGTGACAAATTTGAATTTCTCGCAGCCTAAAAAATCGTGGCGGGTGTTTTTGAATCAAGAAGGTCGGCATGCAAATGTGAGCGGTTTGGAAGCTGTAGCCGATGAGTCGGCGCGCATAATTAATGGCTGTGTGCAGTTGGAAAGTGGTCGGCAATGAGTCTGCTCCAAGCGGGAGAGCCAATCTGCAAGCCAAAATGACATTAGGTCAGTCACACAGACGATTTTTGCTAGAAAACCACTTCAGATCCTGGTTCCACACTGGTGCCATTGGCCAATTTTCGAAATCGTGAGCAGTTTTTTCTTTTTCATGTGTAGTTCTGGCAAGGTTGGCTGGGCCTGTTCTGGAGCAGTCGTCTGTAGTCTTACCCATTATTTGCTAGAAAACCGCTTCCAGACTGCTCAAGACTGGTGCCGATTGGCCATTTTTTCGAAAATCGGGAGTAATTTTCCATTTTTTCCAGGTGTAGTTTTGGGCCAGCTGGGACGTCCTGTACCTCCTTCTGCGTCTTGTGTGGTCGGGAGTACGTGGCAAATTTGAAAAAACCCGCCACGATTTTTTCTTGCAGCTTAAAAAAAAATCGTGGCGGGTTTGGAATCGGGAAGGTCGGCTTGTAACACATGGAGCGATTTGGAAGCGGTAGCCGCTGAGTTTGGTGCGCATCATGAGTGGTTGTGTGCAGTTGGAAAGTGGTCGGCAATTAGTCTGCTGCCCAAGCGGGATAAAAATGCAAGCCAACTGGATATGTTGAATCGGCGAGTAAACTCGGCGACTACAGAAGATAAGTTCGTCCGACTTGGCAGTCCTTGACGCAACTTGTGTCTGTCGTGGTAAGGTCTGCGACTGATTGAGAACTAACAAGTGACATGCTTGATCGCCTACTGCTCGGCGATTGGGCATCTCTTGTTCTTGTATTTGGAAAACAAGACTGCAGCGGATTTGGAAAGAAATGTGGTCTTGTGTAGTTGGGAAGAGGTTGTGGGTGTCGCGTCTCTGGTTGTCTCAATGTACGGGACCTTTCGCGTCAACAACTCGGTGACCATTCGACGAGCAGGTCTTGACAGTGACATGTCGCAACTTGTGCCGCCGTTTCAAGGTGCGCGACTAAATCGGGGACTGAACAAGTGGCGTCGCCAATTAATCATGCTGGATCTTGTTGATTCCATGATGCTGTCGCCTACTTCTTTCGCGTTTCATCATCATCCCTTGTCTCGTTGACGACGGGGAAACTCGCAGACTAATCATCCCTGGTCGGGATAAAAATGGTATATTTTTGCAAGTTTGAAGAAGACTGTAGCCGATTTTGAAAAAATGCAGTCTTGTGTAGTCGGGAAGTGGTTGGGTCGGGAGCTGTCTTCTGTGTGACTATACCTTTAATCGGCGACTATCAGAAGATTTAGTCGCGTACCCACGAGGACTCCAGGTGTCAGTTTTTGGCGTCAAGAACTCGGCGACCGATCGGCAAGCAGTCTTGTATGGCACGCTCCACGTATCAATCATGGCGAGTTTTCCGCGCATGTCGAGATTCACTCGCGGTGTATCGAGATTTCCTCGCCATATGTCGAGTGTGCAGCGTTATATGTCGAGTTTACAGCGCTATAAGTCCAGTTTGTGTGCCCTCAATACATCGAATTTTGCTCTCTATATATGGTGAGTTTGACAAAAAATAAATCATGCCCGTTTCCAATCTCGACTGATTGTTTCCAACCATGAGGAAAACTCGACATATTTTTTGGTGTATGTTGAGAAAAAAATCATGTCGAGTTTGCTCATGTTGAGAAAAAAATCATGTCGAGTTTGCTCATGTTGAGAAAAAAAAATCATGTCGAGTTTGCTCATGTTGAGAAAAAAATCATGTCGAGTTTGCTCATGTTGAGAAAAAAATCATGTCCAGTTTGCACATGTTGAAAAAAATCATGATTTTGAAATTCATGATTTTGAAGCTCGGCATGATTTATTCTGGACATGATTTAGAAACTCGGCACATATGAATTCAAACTGGATAGGCAGCGCTGTAAACTCGACATATAGCGGGGTAAACTCGATATACAGCGCATGAAACTCGCCATGATTTGATACGTGGAGCGTGCCATAGTCTTGACTGCAATATTCACAACTTGTGCCGTCGTGTCAAGGTCCCTGCGACTGATCGTGGCTGAACAAGTAGCGTCGCCGTTAAACAGGCTTGATCTTGTTAATTTGATGTGGTGAGTCGGGGAAAATTCGCAGATTCAGCCTCCCTTGTCGGGATAAAAAAATTTAAACTTGTTGCAAGTTTAACAACTGGCAACGAGTTTAACAAAGAAATTGGGTCTTGTTGTATTGGGAATAGGGTTGGGTTGCGAGCTGCCTGCTATGTGAACGGGTCCTTTATAAGCCAAATTAAACAGGTTTATCACTCTTTTAAATTATTAATATTTGTTATTATTATCTCGTACTAGTCTTCATTCAAACGTCTGTGAGCACACTCTTTCTATCATAGACAGCACCGCTCGCCGAACTATTCTTGTTCGTCTATCCTAGAATGCAGCAGCAATTTCGGTTGAAGCCTTGCATCGTTGCTGTGGAACACCCGCACACAACATCCCACTTGCATGGATTACACCAGCATCAGGTCACGCATTACTGCCATTTGAAAACACTGACATTTAGTTCGAATTTCCCAGAAAATCGAAGACCGTGTAGGATTTTTTTTTTTTGTTCAAAAATGTTCTTTTATACCACCTGGAAACCGTTATACATAAAAACTTCCTAACCGGTCACGTATCCTTATTATAAACCCGATATCAATTTTCACATACGCCTACTAAAGTTTGTTGAGAGATCAATTTGAACAATTGCAGTCATAACAAAACCCAGCGGGATGTTGTCGGCTGCTGTGGGTGAACGTCCTCGTAGGCCATTTCTTAAGAAGTCCAATGGATTAAGGTCCGGTCACCTTTAAGACCTTCAATTCCTTGATTAGATACGTCTTGCATACGATTCTGTCAGTGACGGCATGAGATTATAATGAGGGGGTGTACCCATCTTTGAAAAATACCACGCCAGGTCTGATGGCTCCATTACATTGTAATCAACCTCTTGGTATGGAATGGAACATGAATCAATGAATCTGGCCAGCTGTTCATACCTTCATGATGCCGTCCCGGGGATGCTGTGGACAGAGTGTATAGAAAGCTCTCTCTGTGTTCAACAGTCCATAACTTTTTAAGTACACAGGAATGTGGATCATTCTTTGTTTGATAAGAAGTTTATTAATGACCCTTGTACATCATTGCTTTAATGACCCTTTTACATCATTGCTTAATAAGTATGCTGCACTTTAACCTTTTTACAATAGATGGGCGTCTTTTGGGTTTCCCTTTTTTACCACCCTGTATTCAAGTGGAAAACACACCTTGTATTCTTATGTCATCCTTTTTAAGTTTTACGCCTACGACGAAAGAAGAGCTGATTAATTCTTCAACCATACAGGTTTTTTCTTTCTACTAAACCAATTTATTACATGCTTGTACTTTTCTAAGGACACCCTTTCCTCACGTGTTTTTTTTACACAGACATGAAATAATGTCCAGTTCAAAATCTCGACATGATTTTTCTCCAAAATGCGTAAAAACTCGACATGATTTTTTGGTGTATGTTGAGAAAAAAAAATCATGTCGAGTTTGTCATGTTGAGAAAAAAAACCTTCATGTCGAGTTGCTCATGTGAGACAAAAATCAGGTCGAGTTTGCTAGTTCGAAAAAAAATCACTGTCCAGTTTGCACATGTTGAACAAAAATCATGTCCAGTTTTTTAAAAACTCGGGATGATTTATTTCTGGGCATAATTCATGTGAAACTCGGCACATATGAATTCAAACTGGATAGGCAGCCCTATAAACTCGACATAAAGCGGGGGTTGGGTTAACTCGTATACAGCGCATGAAAATCGCATGATTTGATACGTGGAGAGTGCCATAGTCTTGACTGCAATATGTCACAACTTGTGCCGCGTGTCAAGGTCTGCGACTGACTGGGGACTGAACAAGGTAGCGTCGCCGATTAAAATGCTTGAATCTTGGTTAATTTGATGTGGTTGAAGTCGGGGAATCCGCAGATTCAGCCTCCCGTTGTTCGGGATTAAAAAAAATTAAACTTTGCAAGTTTAAAAACTGCAACCGATTTTGAAAAAAAATTGTTGGTCTTGTGTAGTTGGGAAAGAGGTTGGGTGCGAGCTTGCCTTATATGTGACTGGTCCTTATAGCCAAATGAAACAGGTATCACTCTTTTAAATGATATATTTGTTATATTATCTAGTTAATAGTCTTCATTCAAACGTCTGTGAGCACACTCTGTCGATCATAGACAGCACCGCTCGCCGGAAATATTCTGTTCGTCTAATTCCCTAGGAATGCAAGCAGCCCAATTCGGTTGAAGCTCTTGAATAGTTGCTGGTGGAAACACACAGCAGCCAACAAAATCCCACTTGTGCATGGATTTACAACAGCAGCAAGTTCACGCACTTTACTGTCATGTGAAAAACACGGACATTTTAGTTCGAATTTTCCAAGAAAAATCGAAGACCGTGTAGGATTTTTTTTGTCAAAAATGGTTCCTTCCTTTTATTACCACTGAAACCGTTATACAGAAAAAACTTCTAACCGGTCACGTATTTTTTGTTTTAAACCTTATTATTAAAAAACCCGGATAGCAAATTTCCACAGACGCCCACTAAAGTCTGTGAAGAAGAGACTAGAGACTCAATTTGAAAATGGCAGTCAAAAAATAACCCAGCGGGATGTTGTCGGCTGCTGTGGGTGGAAAGGTCTCGTCGGCCATTGCTTTAAGAAGTCCAATGGATTAAGGTCCGGTCACCTTGAAGGAACATTCAATTCCTTGATTCTCGATAAGTCTTGCAGACGATTTGTCAGTGACGTCATGAGGATGATAATGAGGGGTGTACCATCTTGAAATACCACGCCACGTCTGATGGCGCCAATTACGTTGTAATCAATCCGCTTGATGGAATGAACAATGAAATCAAAGGGAAATATGGACAGCTGTTATGCCTTATGATGCCGTCCCGGGGATGCTGGGGACAGAGTGTATATGGAACTGCTCTCTTGTGTTCAACAGTCCATACACTTTTGTAAGTACCAGGGAATTGGATCAGTCTTTGATTGATAAGAAGTTTAGAAGTTTATTAAGGACCCTTTTTACATCCATTGCTTTAATGACCTTTTTACCAAAGGTAAAAACCCTCTATACAAAAAGAGGTTTATAGTGATGACATGGTTTCAATCGCCCCTTCAACATGGGACGAATTGGAATCCTGTATTGCTAAACTTCAACAGGAAAAGCAGTCGGCTCTTGTGACAAACAATTCTCTACTGAGCAACTAAAAATCTTGGCCCAGTAGCAAACGAATGGCTTCTTGAAAGCTCTACAATTGCTGCCCTTATTTCCCACAGGATTTCCCAAATATCTGGAGGAAAGCACATGTTAGGGCACTGCTAAAGCATGGGAAAGATACATCAATACCAAGGCTAGAACATATAATCAACTCATTGCCATACCTACAAGCTCTTGAACGCCCATGCTCAATACTATCGCACCTTGATAGACGAAAACCCTCATCCAGAACCCCCAAGCAGGGTTTCCGTCCAGGTAAATCAACAACAAGTACTCAAACCTAACTCAACACATTGAGGATGGTTTCGAGGACGGGTTATGGTAACCGGAGTTGTGTTCGTCGACCTTCAGACAGCATACATCACTGTTAATCACAGATGGCTACTTCATAAGATCCTGGGAAATTACCAAGACCACTCCGCTGACTGAGCGCCCCCTTAATCCGTGGACGCAGGCTAACAGGAGTTCTTTGTTCACCTAGGAGCGAAGAGCCGATGGCGTAGGCGCAAAGAATATTCTACCACAAGGGAGTGTGCTTGCCCTATTCCTGGTCAACATAATACCAAACGACCAAACCTGGAGTGCAGGGGCCTGTCGTTTTATTTATGCAGACGATCTTGAATTAGGCACAAGATGCCGACTTCACAGTTGTTGAGAGAGACTCTCCAAAGCGTTGGATTGAAACTTCACTCCTTATTATGAGGAAAACACCTACGTGCAAATCCCATCGAAAGGGACAACAGGTGTGTGCTTTCCATCTACCGGCAAACCGTGGAAGCCAAAAGTCAGCTTAAAGTACCTGGTCTGGAAAACTCCCCTGGAGCCACGGTGACACCCTGTTACCTAGGAGTCACCTTGGAACCGCACTCTCTCTTATAAGACTCACATTGAGCCGGCCGAAGAGTAAAGTATGTTCCCGCAATAACATCTTGAACAAATCACTGGCACCAGAGGGGGTGCTCGCCATTACCCTATGATCGACGGCACTTGCCCTGTGCTACTCATGTGCAGGTATGCTGCCCTGTATGGGAAAAGATCAAACCCATGCCAAGAAGCTTGATCCAGCTTTAAATAAAATGCCAGCCGGCTTATCATAGGATGCCTCTATCCAACACCAACGGAAAAACTTGTAACATACTAGCAGGAAATTGCTCCACCAGGACATCCGTCGTAGTAGCGAAGAGCAAGAGCGTAGCTGCCAAGTATCCAATGTGAAGCACCCAGTGGCTGGACAGATACCTGCTGCCAACCGCCTCTTGAATCAGAGAGTACTTTCTTAGCAAAGTCCACACCCTCTTGAAACAGTCTCTAAGGAGGGGGGTAAAGGCGTCGCCTGTGGAAAGAAAGACTTGCCATTCAACCAAGTAACATTCTCTCGGTCATTGAACCTGGTGAGAATCTCCCACCTGGAGGCTGACTCCTTCCATGGCTGAATGCGTTGCCTCAATAGATTGAGAACCAGCAGAAACTAGCCGCCGATCTAAGGTTTCATTTGCAGAAGTGGGGCTATTGGAAGCAGATAGGATATACCTGTGGTTGTGGAGCAGCCCACAGACAATGGAACAACTCTTGGTATGCCCACTGTGAGCAACAATGCACAACAAGGACCTTGCGAATTCAAGTGAAGCAGCCAGACGTTGTACCAATTCTCTGACTGGATCATATCTGAGAACCAGTGTTTGGACACGATAAGAAGAAGACCTTTTTACATCATTGCTTTAAGGACCCATTTTACATCATTGCTTAATAAAGATGATGCACTCTTTATCCTTTTTACAACAATATAGGGAAGAGGCGTCTTTTGGTTCCTTCTTTTTTTACTCACCTGTATTCAAGTGGGAAAACCGTGTATTCTATTCATCCTTTTTAAGTTTTACGCAGACGACGAAAGAAGAAGAGCTGATTAATTCTTCAACCATACAGGTTTTCTTTCTACCTAAACCAATTGGATTTTAAAAGGCTATGTACTTTTCTAAGGACACCCTTTCACGTGTGTTTTTAACACAGATCATGAAATAAAACTGAAAGAAACCATCAAAGGGGAAAATACATGAAAAAAAAAAAATAGCGCTAGAATTATAATGCCTCGTGAATTCTTAGCGTTAAGATTTCACACCACCAAATAAATTGCCATGGTTTATGTACAAAAATGGCCCGAATTAAAAAAAAACATTTCTCATTTACCGAAGCGACTCAGTTGCTTTAATCATGCATTACCTTGGGACTGCTAAGACCTCTGCATCCCATTCAGCAAGAAAGAAATCCCTAAGTTGACCACGGAGTTGTCGAACTACTGAAGCATGAAGACAACGATGAGTTACGATCCCTCTCAGACTGTGGCTTCTAGTCAAAATACTCCTATAGGATGGGTGTAAATTTAGTACTGTAAACTCCCAGTGTAAGCCTCACATACCTTTTGGTCTTGGATTATTTTGCTGATTTTTACCTTAAATCAATTTCTAACACAAAATATGGCCAAGGAAGTTCCAGTTTCTACTATTTTTCAATTTGAACTTAGACGTTCACTTTTTTTAGCTTTTTCCCCAAAACACTTTTCGGCCAGAGGGTTCCAGACCAGATCATTTATTGGTGTGAAATCTACAGACCCCTCAGATTTGTTTTGGTTAAATCAATGACACTTTAATGTCTATTTAACCCATCTTGACAAATTTTGATCAGTCATGAGAATAAGTTCAGATTTTGAATGAAATGAGCAAGAATTAATGTTGTCCTAAAACATGCATATCTAAGCTATCTTACTTGAGATTTCGTGGGAGCTCACTTAACAGCCAGAAAAAAATAGAGAAGGAAAACAACAACATTGCCTGGTTTCCTTTGCTTAATTATGTAATCAGAAGCAAAATAAACTTACTCTTTGCTCGTCATAGCACCTGCCCTTGGGAAATGAAGTGGGGGGGTTTACTCGGGGGGAAGGGGCTATAGAGTGGGGTGTTACTCGGGACAGCTGTGATGACTTGTCAAGCCAAAGGCAGGTTAAAGCTGAGAAACCTGACTCAAAATAGCCCCACAGTTTGGAAAGAGCAGCCATCAACTGTGTACACCCGGGTCGCAAAAGCTGTGTATGCTTTATCCATATGGTGAGGCTTACTTCAAAATCGGCTTACGTTAATATAATACAAACTGGCACAAGCCAGACTGCGCAATTTGCACCTTCGTAGACTAGCTCGCCAAGCACTTCGAAATCTTGAATGATAAGCCAGCCAGTGTACACGTATTTCAACAGATCTATTGAATTACCTTGTCTGTCGAACTCCTCATATTTTCATGCTTACCCCCCCACCCCCCCCCCGTAGACGTCCACAGTATACCAATAGTGTAGAATAGTCTTGAACTCAAGATGACAAGAACAAGTTCAATGTTCTAGAGGCGTCAGGGGTCACAAACTTTTTGGCTAGTCTCTACACACATTTCCTATAGGTTTCACCACCACGAACAATAAATTGCCATTGGTTTATGTACAAAATGGCCCATAATGAATCGTAATTTCTCATTAAACGAAGCGAATCAGTTGCTTAATTATGCATTACCTTGGATGCTAGACCTCGCATTCCATTCAGCAAGAAGAATCAATAAGTTGACCACGGAGTTTTCGAACTACTGAAGCATGTAGACAACGAGAGTTCCGATCCCCTCTGAACTGTGGCTTCTGTCAAATATCCTATGGGAGGGTTTGTAAAATCGTACTGTAATAGTAAGTAGTAAGCCTCACACACCTTTTTTGTCTGATATTTGATGATTTTACCTTTAAAATAATTTCTAACACAAAATATGGCCCAGGAAAGACGTTAGATCCCGTTTATACTATTTTTCAATTGAACTTAGAGTCACTTTTTTTAGGACGTTTCCAAACACTTTTCGGCCCGAGGGTGCCAGACCAGAGCTATTTAGTGGTGTGAAATCTACAGAACCTCAGATTTGTAAATCAATGCACCTCATTCTTTTCAACCCATCTTGACAAATTTTGATCATCATGAGAATGAATTTAATTATTTTAATGAACTGAGCAGATATTATGTTGCTAAAACATTTGCATATGCAGCTATCTACTGGAGATTCGTGGGAGCTCACTTCACAGCCAGAATAGGAGAACAACAACATTGCCTGATCCTTTGCTTAATTATGTAAATGTAATCAGAAATTAAATACTTACTCTTTGCTCGTCATAGCACCTGGCCCTTGGGAAATGAAGTGGGGGGGTTTACTCGGGGAAGGGCGGGCTGATAGAGGGGTGTTTACTCGGGACAGCTGTGCACATGCAAGCCAAAGGCAGGTCAAGCTGATAACATGACTCAAAGTAGCCCCACAATTTGGAAAAGAGCAGCCATCATCTGTGTACGGTCGCAAAAGCTGCTGTATGCTTGATCCATATGGTGAGGCTACTTCAAAATCGGCTACGGTATAAATACAACACTGGCACAAGCCAGACGCTGAATTTTGAACATTCGCTTAGACTACGCTCGCCACTAACTCGCAATCTGAATGATTCAGCCAGCCAAGTGTACATGTATTTACGCTTATTTGACTTACCTTGGCGTCGAAACTCTTCATAAGATTCAGCTACACCCCCCCCCCCCCCCCCGTAGCTCCAACAGGAACTACACTCGGGGTCGTAAAAACTAGTCTGAACTCAAGATGACAGAAAACAAGTTCAAGTACTCTAGAGGTCAGGGGCACAAAAACTTTTTCGGCTAGTCTCCTACACACATCGCCTATAGGTTTCACACCACAAAATAATTGCCATTGGTTATGTACAACATGGCCTAATTAAAAGTAAATTTCAAAACGAAGCGACTCATTTGCTTAATTATGCATTACCTTGGAATGCTAGACTATGAATCCCATTCAGCAAGAAGAAGCCAGAAGTTGACCACGGAGGTTTCGAACTACTGAAGCAGGAAGGACAACGATGAGTTCCGATCCCCTCTAAACTGTGTGTTCTAGTCAAAATATTACTATGGGATGGTGTTAAAATTAGTACTGTATTACTCCATTAGTAAGCCTCACACACCTTTTGTCTTGATATTGCTGATTTTTAACTTTCAAATAATTTCTAAACAAAATAGGGCCAAAGGAAGTTCCAGTTTCTACTATTTTTCAATTTGAACTTAGAAGTAACTTTTTTTTAGCTTTTTCCAAAACTTTTTCGGCCCAGAGGGTTGCACCGACCAGATCTTTTCGTGGTTGTAGAATGTGAAATCACATTTCTTTTCAAATGAGTGAAATGAAGCAATCTTTATCCGTATCGCGGCCGTCTAACAGTATTGAAAAAAAAATATTAATTATTGTCTGTGCCTTTTTACATTCTTCCTTTTCAAACTGGTCCCGACTTCTTAATTTATCATAAACCTAATTTTATCTTAATAATTTTACGTGCGACTATGAAATGAATTCTGTAAACAAGACAACAATAATACGCAAAGAGATGATCGAAAATCCAATAAGCTTAGATGTATACAACAGCTTATAACCACCCCGTTGATACTGAAACATCAAGATTAATAACAAACAAAAAACTAAAGAAAATGGTACTTAAAACAAATAACATAAATAAAAATATTAAAAATAACACAAACAAATAGCAAGCAAGCAAACAAAACGAATAGAAAACTATACAAGCAAGTACGAAGACAATAAGTAGATGACCATTCAATTGATATATGGTTGTTTATGGAGTGTTTTAACCGAATTGAGTCAGCCTTTAAAATTTCAATTTTAATGTTTTCCAGAGGATTGGCCAAATAATCTTGTCAATTGCAGGAGATGTATGCAACTAGTCGGTACATACTTAAATGCCTTTGTTGTAAAAAAACATTATCCCGGATAATCCATCTTTCATAATCACTTTGGTGTTGATCCAAAATTTTCATCACTTCTTTGAAGTGGAAAAATGAGGTACCTTCGCAACCACACCGGTTAGGCAAACAGAAAATAGTCGTCGAAATGGTTTCATTCGTGACCTAGCGACTGCATGACTACTGACTCAGACGTCGATTATAGCCACATACCTTGAGAGCGATTTTAAACACAATATCCTTCTTTCTTGACTGAATAGAAAGTCGATATATCGGAAATGAACGGCCAACCTTATCAATGTATAACCGTTTGGCTCCTTCATCAATACCGTAAACACAAATATTGATCAATATCGAAAAACGTTTTTTAAGTAGTCACCCAACAACTTCGTACCATGCTATTTTAGGTCTACATCGTGTCTTCCATCTACTACCATGTCAGATGTCCATCTGCATGAGTTTAGCGAAGGGGAATTTTATTTTTGTGACCAAACTATTTTGAACCAGTCTTGAACAGTAGCATGTATGTAAATTCAAATGTCAGTGCATTGCCAATTGGTAACTGATTGTATGCTGGCTATGATAGATTAAACATGTATTGCTATCAAGGAAAACAAAACCTTATGAAGTTTTACTGATTTTTTGTGGTGTGTTAACCACCTTCATCAGTTTTGAATGAATATATTCACTTTTATTTTAAAAAAATTAGAAGTGTCTACATTTTACGTAATTATTACATTAACACCGAGAATCAGTTTGAATGGAATCTGCACTTTAAAAAAAATTAACTTAAAACAAAATCTATTGTTAAGCGTACATTACCACTTTCTCGATAAAACAAGACAATTCGATCATGTAGTTTACCCCTTCCACCCCCCCCCCCCCCCCCCCCCCCCCCCCCCCCACACACACACACACACACACGCAGCTCACTGGTAAAGTGGTTTTAAATAAAAACAATACCGTTTAACCAAATGTGCCCGTCAATAAATAACAGGCATATCGGGAATTGTGGTCATGTTGAAGCTGAGTAAAAATGTTAGACCTAAAAACCCTGAGATAAGTATGAAGATTCAGGAGGTTGTTTTCTTTTTATTCATTGTTTACAAAAAAGCTTAATCCTTGAACAACGGCAAGCGACTCCAGTTGCTCAAAGATCAATATTGTCATTTTTGTTTTCAAAAAGGTCACAATTAGTAATTTCTAGTGCATCTTCAGAATCAGCATTAAAAATAAATCTAAATTAGTCAAACACAAGCATTGTCTTTGTGGGTTATTCTTTTGAGATGGCTTTCCAAATGACGTGCAAGCATTTGGGACTGTCTCATTTTCTCTAAAGAACACTGCATATGTGCTTTAACGTATACAGAATTGGACTGTTGTCGATAGGGTTAATACATTTCTATACTAATATCTAAACGTGGATTAAATCTCTGATACCCTTTAACTCACTCTACTATTCTATTGATGTCATTGCTCGCTTCTCCCCAATTACTTTCACCTATAAGGCACTTATGAATCGAATGTAGTCGACTCTTGGCTATCCCACGTAATTTTGCATTACAAATATCAAAAATAAAACACTTTTTTTTTAATTATATTGTTTCTTCTTATTT
This sequence comes from Ophioderma brevispina, assembly GCA_023653785.1. NCBI lineage: Eukaryota > Metazoa > Echinodermata > Ophiuroidea > Amphilepidida > Ophiodermatidae > Ophioderma > Ophioderma brevispina. The sequence goes on from JAMKCH010050145.1 coordinate 111,883, forward strand.
TATCTTTCAGTAAACCTGATACCATTTCATCAACGTCAACGAAAATCTTCCCAAAGATCCACACTTTGGTCGTTGTCCTCAGTCGTAAAATGAATCGCATAGAATGAAATAACAACGAATGACGATCCTCCGGATTAGATGATCATCACACGTGTCCAAGATTCCAGTTGCTTCGAGACGGCTGTCATCCTCCATTAAGTGAAAAGCGAAACCTTGCAACAACCAATTGATTAAATCATGGCTACCTGTGGCAACCTTGCAATGTCCAAAAAGATGATAGGTTATCTGAACAACTCAGTGAACCAACAAGGGACTCTTTACGACGCGCACATACAGACCCGCAAACAGTCGTGACGTCCTTAAGCAATCAAACTATTCATGTCGTGAGCTTCCAATCTACTAGAGTGCTACCAAAAAAAAATTAGTTGATACAAAATACTGACTGAACCAACTGGAAGATCCTTCAAAAACACTTGAATGAAAGATAGCTTCATCAACCCAAGAATCTAACCTAGAAACTCTAAAACACCAAATCAATCGAAGTGGTATCTGATCGATTTAAACACTGACGCGTTATCAGTAATTCAGCACTGCAGGAGCAAAACAAAATAAATATCTCTGCAGGCGAATAACAGCTAGACATTAAGACACTGAAGCTTGCAATTGCCGGAACACTCGGCAAGTAAATGATGACCTAAATAAATCATCGATTTACCTACCAGTACCTTCCGGTAAAGTACCAACCAATTTCCAATAAACCAGATGACACCTGGTCGGAATTTTTTGGAAGTCCGATCATGGAAGTCTGGTATAACCGCATGCAACAACGCAGATGCCTCAAAATGCGGACACCAGGGAAACATTAGCGGGATTCGCAGGAAAGAAAATCAAATTATCATACCTCAAATTTTAAAAAATCAAAATCCAAGGAAGACAGTAATTCTTTTAAAGGAGTCCAAGGAAATAAGAACACCAACACCATCTAGCTCCATTAAAGCCTCGTGATCTTATTGACAGCAATTCAACAAGGACTTCACTAAGATCCAGACGTTATGTAGTAAAATACTATGACTATGTGAATTATCTTATCTGTCAACACAAATTTAATTGATTTAGTGATCACGAGTCGATTCTCGGTTGCAAATACAACATCCTAAAAGTTCCTAAGCAGTATCTTAATCTTAAAAAATGTTGATGCACATGCTATTGCGCAGGCACCAAACGCACTTGCGGTAAAGGTCCATGTTCGTATAAAGCACGCTCCGTCAACGAAGACGATGTGCATAGTGAATTATAAATCGTACACATCAACATTAAAAGGTTATTAGAAGCCCTAAACCTAAGAATGGCGTAAAAACGAGAATATGCAAGACAATCACAGGACAACATCAAAGGCTGATAACCGACATCATCAGAACACGAAGAAATCAGATTTTGTGGAGATGATAATAAGGTTACGAAATTTAATTAAAGAAAGCAAACTTGATTCACATAAAGCCCGCGCAGATTACAAAAAGAGTGTTCTTGATATCAGCACAATGATTCAAGAAATGTTAAAGCACGATGTTGCTGGTCAATGGAAATGAGGGAAAAGTGCCACCAGTGTAAAGATCGTGATAAAACTTGAAAAGTCCAAGACTTCTTTGATAACGGAGCGCACAAGAACGTGAAAAAGATTGACCAAGATGTATGGCAAAATGGGTAATCAGGGCACTATCGGGACACAATCGTACGGGTTAATAAAGATGTCAAGCCCAAGAAACATAATACAAACGAATCCTGGTGAAAAAAGACGGAAAGAACCCCATCAGTCAACTAAACCAATAATTTCAGAAATATCAGTGACGAATAAGCTAAGTAACGGGATAATGATGATCATATCTTTAACCAAGCCTCTTTAACAAGCTTATACGAAGAATCTAATTCCCCAAAATCACGACATTCAACCCCACCCTTGAAGAAAAAAACACGTTACACCAAAGGCAACAAAGAAGTGGATAAACAAAGAAACCTAATCTAATAAATTTAAAGTTAAAAGGAAACAACAACATGACGTAAACACATCCTGGCATACTTTCTCATCAAATGGATATTGAAATGTTGAACGCGACCAGGATGGATATCACGGAGTTTTAATAATCAAATGAAGAAATTAAACCAAAACAGTGAAAACGCCTCAAGGACAGGAGTACTCAAATCAACTAAAACTATCAAGGAAATAAACGACCACGTGGTAAGCAGCGGCCCCAATCTCTGGAATGGTTGAATGTGTTGTGAAAGCGACCAGGATGGATATACGGAGTTTTATCACAATGAAAGAAGAAAATTAAAACCAAAACAGTGAAGAGCATCAAGGATCAGGAGTACTCAAATCAACTAAAAATGATAAAGGAAAATAACAGACAACAGTGGTAAGCAGCGGCACAAGCTCTGCGAACGTTAGTAGAGGTCTAAAAATACTGTAACAACGAAAATCTCGATGGATGGGAAGGAAATTTTTTTGTCGGCGATCTTGATTACGGCGACGAGGATCCACGGAGAGTAAATCTTAAGAAACAAGCATCGTCAGCTTTAGAAACAAATCAGAGGCACTGGAAGCAAGAACTAAAGGAAAGTCTAATTATCATTCGCGAAGAAAGAGCAATGAGCCGTGATTACTCAACGGAGAGTAGCGAAGACAAATCGCGGCCATACCTCGACAAGGCTCGAGAGAGTCTTAGAAGCAAAGTACGCGGATTTGTCCAAGAGCTTCCGGGGGGGGAAGGGGGGAAATCTAAGAACCGATATTCAAGAAACCACAAGTGGAAGCAGATTAGCGATGAAAGAGAGTGACGATCCAACCTTCAACCAATACAACGAGCACGAGAGACAAGTCCAAAAAGAATTCGATCCAGCCCGTGTTAAAATCACTATTATGCCACTGCAATTCAAATTTTTTTAACAAGTGTGTTGAATGAGCCTTCTGACGCGTGCGAAAAGAAACAATTAGTCCCAATCAAGTCTTGATCATAAATAACGAGCAGAATTAGACAAAAACAACGATTGAGACAAAACACCATAGATGACATACTTGTAAGTGGCGCGGAGCGAGGCAGCATTAGCTCCAACTCATTGCACTTTAAAGAAGTCAATTTCGTCCATAAGTTTGAAGAAAACTTGCTAAGAGAAGGAGTAAGCAGTGGTCTAGACATTTAGCCCAAGAAAATTGAGTTGGAAAAGAGGTAACCGGTGATTACAAGTTGCACCATCTGCAAAAAGTCATGGGAGGAGAAGATCAGTCACCGCCGAGAGAGATTTCTACGAAGTATCGCTAACACCAGATATACAAAGACCTCATCCTTGAAGTAGAAGATTCGAGATTAAGAGTTGGTTCTAGTCTCCGTTAATCGGCAAACCTCAGAACTCGAAGAGAGACGATACAGTGGATGGTGGAATCTCTGAAGAAGAAATGGCATTAAGTACGTTACTTCCAAGTCTATCTCAAAAAGATCTCGTACGTGTTGCCGACCAATTGATTGCAATGGGAGTAGAGGACGTCTCAGATTTGACGTACATTGAATTGAAAAAGAGGACTTGGAAAAAAAAAACTAGACTCCAATCCAATACAAGCAAGGAGGAAGTTACTCTCCAGGGGAAATAAGGTAAGTTTAATCGTTAACTTTACATTCATTTAAAGGTGATCATCATTGCTCGGACGGCAATATTAAGGATATACAATGGAAAGCGTATGACTTCAGGTGCCAAAAAATTATCTTTTCACAAAAAATAATTCGTATAATATAGCCGCTATAAGCCCAAAAACTAACCCTTACATTTCGTTGCGAATTTTACGCCCAAAAATAAGCTTAAACTTCCTTCTCTGACCTTGGCAATTCGTGTGACGTAGGCGATTGCACAAGTCTTGGTGCCAATGATTTCCAATGGAAAGGAACCCTAAAAAAAATCGCTCCTCTCTCCGTTTTGAATTCGCCAATATAGCGATAAATTTGGTTGACTAGGTTCCTTGATCTCTGTAGATTGTAATATAATTCCCGGCTTATAAGTGTGCTGCAAGAAAATGTGAAAAAAATCGCTTGTTGATTCTCATCGTTTACGATGAATCTTGAGTAGCAAGCAGAGCTAAGAGGCCAGCTGTGGTTTACACGAAAGTGTAGTTGCCACACTCATGCTCCTGGAGAATGGAAAACTAAATAGTGCCCTTGAGGTTTTAGTTTTTGAGGGGAGACCTGCCCCTGGAGCATGGGTGGGGTGGTGGTCAAAAACTACCGCGTGCGTATAAAGTCACGGCTATTTCCATTGATTTTTTCGTTACACATTCTATGCTACCCGATGGAATTGCAGGAGGTATAGGCGCTATCAGGGAGAGTAACGGAAAATATCTTTAATCTTTTTATAAGACAGAGAAACCAGTCACGAAATATGGTTTATTGAACCTTTGTTAAATAAATAAAATGTTGGCTTTGATATTGGTCCATCGTTTTCGGTAAAGTCTTGGCTCATCTAGCGTAACATGGCGGTAATTACTTTAAATAGCGACAATTTGTTAAACCTAACAAATTGCCCCAATACTGTGAAGCAAGGAATCAGTATGTATAAAATGCCGACTGAAACGCCTTCTCTGTGGGAATAGAGCCATAAATATCTACCAGATACTTCACAACAGATAGTTATCTGTATCGTATCTTAGAGAAAAATGAAAAAAAATGGTAGTCTCGAAAAAAGCGCAGAAGCGAGCGATAGATGTGAAGGGATTTTGTTTACTTGCATTAGACGATTACACATAGGTGACGTCACCACCTCATAGCGCCCAAGTCAATAATAGTGTCTTTCGCTGAAGTGGTGGTGTTGCTTGTGAAAGCACGATTTAATTTGGCCTTTGTAACCAAATCTTGAGTAGCATAAATATGAACCGTTACATATAAAACGCGATAAAAAAAAAGGCTTTCCCATGGTATAAGTTTAATATAGGGACGTACGAGCAATGAGGATCACCTTTACTTTATGAGGATCCGCCCCCATTGACAAAAATATTCCTTAGGAGGTTTGCACTATAACTTTACCCGAACAATATCTTGAAGCTGCGCGAATCGATGAGGAGAACCCCCTGGTTATAATGAATACTTATGAATAGGGAGCCATTTTTTTTAAATTAGAAAAGTTTTTTTTTTTTTAATTAAAATTAGAATTGATCATGAATTGATGTAATCGTCGATCGAAGAAAATTGAAAGTTTCATTTATTAAGACAAATAAAAACATTACATTAAGTTTGGATTTTCATTTTGCAAAAGTGTTAGTTTCCTATAGAAGCTCATTCTGTGGAAAATGATTTTTTGTATACGGTTAATAGCATGATTGCAAGAAACCCATAGGCGTTACGTATGTCGATTTTTTAAAGACATTTAAAATCTTGAAAAAAGTGGGAAAGAAATTCTACACTAGGTTAATTCGGAGGAAAGAAAAACGGAAATCTTAGTATTATATAGGAAGGAAAACGCGGATACTGCTTCTAATGCAAACCGTAGAATTCGGGGTGTCGTTTGTAAGCAATTAGTGATACAGGACCTAAATAATCATGTTTCTAATTTAGGTTTATAAGGTTGTGTCTTAAATGAAGGATATTACCAAATCCAGCCCATGAAAGATCAATTTCGTTCTTTTGTTTTTAATCAATTTTCAAATTCCTTCAGATACCGACAGGTAGGTAGTAGCGATCTATTTGAAAGCAGTTGCAGTTACTTCCAACGGAAAAAATCACATACGGCCAGAAGAACTCATCGACAAGAATAAGTGGTTAAAGTTCAACGTTGGTGGCTTATGCTAGAAACAACCCGAGAGACCATCGGACCGATACAAAGCTCATTCTGGCTCTGTCTGTTAGCCACTTTGATTCGAGGATGTGGTTCGCCTACAGATGGTATTTCAGGATTACCGCAACCCGCAAGCTTTTCAATACTGTTGGACATGTCACGCGATATACGGTAAAATATAGGCAAATCCGATGTTGAAGCGAAGAATACTTGGAAGAAATCGATAATACGGAATGGGTCGTGATGGGTTGTTCAATGCGTTGACTGAGTATTTATGCCAGAGAAATCGCCGTGTGCTGTGGAATCCAAGTTGAGAAGATCTCCATTACCGAAATGGCAATAGAGAAGAAACAGTATAAGCCATACTTAATTCGTATGGATACAATACAATGAACATTGCCTGCTACACTAGCAATTCCGGGTGGAAGGGATCTGTCAATAGATGTCCAACCTTTGTTCCTCTACGAAAAGCTATCTCAGGTGTAAGTTAGACTATAGAGGGGCACCCCCACCCCGTTTCCCCAAACTTGATGTCCATATTTGTTCTAATTTACCATAATCAATTGCATTTTTGTTTGTATTCCAAACATTGACCTGTTAGGCGAAGTTTTAACGATATACGAGATACTATGTTACCAGATACCATCATGTTTTCTTGAATTACTGTTCAAAATTAGGCCGACTTTCATCGTGTCTGTGACACTTAAAGGTGCAAGAGCCATTTCACATTATAAGGGTCCCTAAAAACATCGAAGTAATGATTCTGCGCTGGGGATATACGGATTTCCATCAAAAAAAAAATCCCCATCTGAACAGGATTAAGCTGAGAAATGTTTATTGGTTAAAAAATTGTGAAATCTTCAATGTGATATTTTATCTAGCAGCAATATCAGCGTAGTTTTATATTGAAATAGAAGGCAAATAAAAATCACCTTTTCTCTCTTTAAGATACTCTCATAGCCAAAATACAAGGTAAGAAATCTATTGAGTGTCTTAATCTACATGAAATTTAATTATTTATACCAAATTTGGGGGCCCTCAAAAATCTCTGTTGCACCTTTAATTCTAACTACAACCGCGAACCGACATTGTTTTATGCTGACATGTATCGTTTTTAGAGGGCAATCCGTCCTTTTTTTTCAATAACACTTTTTTAATGAACACTTTATATTCTAATGAGGGAGCGATATTGCGATGATGAGAGAAAGTTGATGTTTTTGTAACAAAAATCCAAGAAACAACACTTTTTATTGGTGCTCGCGCCCAGAAAAGAAAGGGCCGAGCTATAAGGATCACTTACCGAGAGACACCTGCGATTTCGATTGTTGCGGAAACGAGGATGAGATAAAGAACATATTTGAGGTGTTTTCAGATACATACATTTTGTACATATCTCTAGAAATGAAACAATAACCATCGTGATTGGACCCAATAATTATGTATAGGATTTCAATGTTACTCATTTTGATTAACGATAAGATATTAATGACTTAATAATGTTGATTTGGAACAAGGCTAAATATCCTAAACGCTTTCCGGTGCATGGTTTGCCGCTATACCTCAACATTGTCTATGGGCTCATCAGACGATGGCGGCCAAGACACTTTCAATATAGCAACTCATCAAAAACGAGCCCTGATCAATACAGGCCGCACAAATTGATTGTAATGTGTTCGGTCAAGGGTGTTCTCATGCACTAAAGGACTTAGTCCCCGTTCGTTATTTCATACATAAAAATTCAAGAAAGAAAGAACCATTTCAGTGGAGTTGAGTTGATTCTTCAGCTCCAACGATTTTGGAAAATGAAACATGTCTTATTTAAAATATATCAAGAATCAGAATTTTTCGTGGAGATTTCGCTTTTACGTGTTAAACCAATGACGACGTTCTAAATGGGATTCTTGGCCGCCACCGCGCCGCCTATATGGGCTTTATCAGTTATACACAGTTTAACCCCGCTGGTTTACTGCCGGGGGCAGTGTATATAGTAGGGTAACCACCCGAGTACAAAAATGGCAACGTGGGTATCAAATTCCAACCCTAGTACCGTCAGTCTTAATAGGGTATCAATTTGGACTTTTCAGTCTCAGATAGAATATAAAATTAGCAGGACTCTGTTAGAATGTTGATTTAAGATTTTAGTGTTGATACCATGCCTTCAAAAAAAGAAATCAGCCCATAAAATAGCTCAATTGGACTGTAAAATCCCAGGTTAAAATTCCAATGGTCATATTGCCTGGCCACGGGTTGGATAGAGTATCATTTGAACAGCTCTGGTCTCGGATAGGGTGCATTTCATTGTTTGTATCGCCGGAACCCTGGTTAACTCGGGGTTGATTACCCAGGTCCAGGTACCAGGTTGACACCCGTGCGCGAGTGTCACAGTGGGGGTGTTGACACCAAGTGGGTCTATGTCTTGCTACTCACAGGGGTAAGAGAACCCAGGAAACAGGTAAAATGACAACCTTAGCCATCCCAAGATAAGATGGTGTGAGCCTAGGATAAGGCACCTTAAACCCAGGTTTCCTTCCTTGTTTAAGAGAATGGTTTTTTTATAAATACAATTGTTCTTTCTTTCTCAGTTCCAGGCTTTGTTTCGAGGCCCCTGTTTTTTAAACGCGGTCATATCGTGTGTTTCGCAGACGATCCGTTAATCGGTGCCAGAAGGTGGTGTGTCACAAGTGTCGCCTCGTTGCGTTGCAGGACATTCTGTGAAGAACTCTCTGACGACGAGGATAGGATTTAAGAGGTCCTCGGAAACACAAGACGATATGGTGCGAAAAACGGAAAAAGTTGTTTTCTCTATAATCCTGATACTCCAAGTGAAACGTATGAATTCCCATCACCCGGGAGTTCCAAATAGCGTGGTACCTTACCAAGGAGGGGGGAGCAGGAAGGAGAAAAGAGGATACCCCGAAAAATGTTCAGTAACCAAAGTTACCTAACGTAATGACGTTCCAGTGTACAGTGTACGAGCCAACATGTATAGAAGATCAAATACAGGACATCCTATGAGTCAAAGTTTTAGTGATGTCGGAAAGTGGTAAAGCTAAACAAAACCAATAACAAGCGCTCTAACACCGTAGTCTCGTCTGACACGTGCACCAGGGAAGATTTCAAGACGAAATTATGTTTGACATCCTCACTCTTACATCACAGAGCAGAGGAAGATTATCAATTGGTTTTTAGTAAGCTTGATTAGGCGCAAACATAAGTTGTAACCCACCAGGTGGCAACTCTCATTTTGGAGATGACGCATCTTAATAGAATACCCCATGTCACGTCACCCCAAAGGGACCTATATAGAAGGTGAGTAATAAAAACTTGACCCTGATTGTGTCCGCCATTTTGATTTGTAAGTACTATATCTAACACATGTGATATTATCTCGAAGCTTGGGACCAAGCTACATGCGTTCGAATCAAGTGGCCGGTTTTGCCGGTCTGTCCACGGCGTCAGCGAAGCTAATCAGTACCCAGAGAAATCTGGCTATCTATTGACTCGTGCAGAATTTAAATATGACGATATTTGACCCACAAAATTCAGTCACTACACATCGCTTGCCCCTCTGAACATTTCTACGTCCTTATTACTCATAAAAATCATTAATTGAAAATTAATTAACGTGATGTATCACTTTCTGGATGAGTTGAATGAATTCATATATACCACGGGCGTAGCCAGGTGAGGGCAAAGGGGGGCAGAGTGCCCCCTCTGAAAACGCCCCTCTGAAAACGTTTTTGAGGCAAAACGGGAAGGGAAAAAAGAAAATATTATGTTAAATCAGCCCTTTTTCTGACTCTTTTCCCATGAGACCGGTGGGAAAGGAGATATGGTCGCGCGACAACCCAGTCCGGGCTCATAGACGACAACGGAATAAAGCGTGTGATGCAAACTAATGTTGCGTGAAGAAAGAGGCAAATGATCGATTGGCCCTATGTTCACCATTGTTGGTGGACTATGAGACCGGCGCGACAATATCTCTGCCACACCGGGATATTATTTGCCCGTTAACGGGACATTTGTTGCAACCTACCGGGAAATTGCCCACTCGGAACCACGAGCGGGCTACGCGCTGATATACCATATGAAGGAAAGGACATCGGTGACAGCCTTTTGAGGTTTAAAGTATCGTTTATATTTGTTGACCACGTTGCCCCCCCCACCCCAAAAAAAACACCCCCCCCCCCCCCACAAAATGCCACATCTTGAAAAAAGTGTTTCAAATAAACTACCATTATCACTGGCATTTACACTTTTAAGAGACCACTTATTGTTACATAAACATAGACATACCCTTTATCAGCATTTGGGGGAGTCATTTGCTTAGTTGGCGCCGAGCCGTGCATTCAATAGGACTCCGTGGACAGGGGAAAAGCTGACTACATAATTCAACAGACTGGTGATCAAACTATATTTAACTGTTGGAACTATCTTTGGATCATTAAAGATTATGAAAATCGGCTTTCCTATGCTACTATATTAAATATAGTATTTAAAATTCAAAATGGTGACACAATCAGGGTCAGGTTTTAATCACCCTGTATTTCGAAACTGTTTACGCTCACCAAAGACCCATATGTTTTGAAAAATTTTGAAAACACTTCACCATACGGACTGCTACGTTTGAAGATTTGAAAAATATTTCACCCAAAGACCATTTTTGTAAAAACAAATAGCAATTTGTCACCCAAAAACTCCTATTTATGGGCAATTGGGCCTTCTCTCACCTGAAAGGCATCTTGCACGCTATCTGTTACCGGATGCTCTTGTTTAAGAGCACCAGTTCTCAACTGTTTCCCACACCCCAGGGGTTAACTTGGGTGGTGTTTTGGGGCATCTTTGATAGCATATTTTAATGAAATTTATCAGGTATCAATCATATCACAATTCCAAAAATCAGGATTTAACAATATTTTTTAAAATAAAAATACGTACGAAAACTAACGTTTGTCACTTGAAACCAGTTTTATGTCCCTAAGAGGTATTGTATGCGTTGAATGTTTCTTGTCAAATGTTGGTCTTACAAGTACATACTTTAGAAAAGAAAGGATACTGCAAATCCAATAAATGGCAACAATGTGGTAACTTTCATGAATCATGCATTCCACCATTTTGGCACCACTCATACCTTTGGGGTATATCTTGACTCAGTGAATTTATTTTGTTCATAGCTAGAGTTTTCCCATGAAAGAACACGAGGTCCTCTGAGCTGTTCCAGGTAACTTATTTAGAATAGGCACAAACCGCTTATTTTCGCTGATTGCCAGTAATAAAAACGAGGAGTTGGCGGACACTGTTTTCGCACCTACCGATGTCAAAGTTCCATGGTCTAACAAATATTAGAAATGTTCATTATTACTGTGTTAAACGTCACACTCGCCATAGCACTACGAACATAACCCAGACGCGATTCACGCTATTTTGGACGCCATATTGAAAATCTGCAAAAAACGTCGTGGTTGATTCTTTGTGACGGTAGAATCTGAACAAACCACATACTGGACGATATTCGTGGATTCCCGATCATTTGATTTCCGGGGTTGACTGTAAAATCAACGACAAAGAGCATTTTCTAGCTGTGGGGTTACGTAGTAATGGGTTTGGGCGGAAACATTTAATCTCCGCCATAAAGGCCAAGGCCTCTGGACCTGTTACCGGTTAATCTGTAACAATGGGCACAGACACGAGAATACCAATAATACAAACGGAAGCGCAGGACGGACGCTGTTTTCGCACATTCCGAGGTCAAAGTTCCATTACTAATTAAAATATACAACTGGGCATTTACTACTGTGTTAATACCTCACACTCATAGCAACTACGGAAATGCTATAGACATGCTTTTTGGAACAGCCATTTTGAAAATCTGCATTAAAACCACCGCCCGTGCCAGATCTTTGCGACGATAACTTCTGCACAAACAACATGCCTGACAATGTTGTAAAGTTGATGTATAAGCGAGGATCGCTGGCGAAATCAACCAGAAAGTTGCATTTTCCCACGCTGTAAGTGTTAGGTGGTAAATGGGCTTGGGCGGTAAACATCTAAGCGCACATGGCGATCGCTGATTCAAGATGGCCAGTCCGACCTCTAGCCTTTTATTACATCCCTATGCAAATGAGCTTGTTGAATCGAAATGGCCGTCGGTACTCGAGCAATTTTATTTATCTATCTCTATGAAAGAAACACACTAGTCTCCCACACAACCACTACGGTCAAAACCTGAACGCGTAGCCCGATGATTTGTAAAGCTCCCGAAACTGACAAAAATAAATAACGGTAATTTGCTGTAATTTACAAGCACGATTTACATCTCTATTTTCGTCCCCATAACACGAATATTCAAAATCCAATTTGTGAACAATATGGGAAAAATAACTGGACAAATATATATCAAACAAATAGAGACCCAAAATGGACTTTTATCATACATTTTCGAAGCATTTATTTATGTTACTCATTCCAAAAAGTGAAAAGTAAAAATTTGTTTACTCAACTTTTAACGCTAAAAATTTGGTCAAGGTTTATGAAAGATTTCTCTTAAATTTGTTATGCTATTGACTGAAATCTCATCTACGAAATAGTTAAAAATCGCTCATAGAACCTCTTTCGTTCAGTAGAAATTGAGGAAATTACATGCATATTTAAAGGGCACAGAGGTGACGAACAGCAGTTGTTTTGAACCCGATTCAAACACACCGTGTGGACTGCGTGAAGATCATTGCACCTAGCACGCGGTGCGCAATTGGCAAACTATGCGGCCGAACTGACAGCGTACATGCTGAGTGTAAGCAGTGTGTTCGTCACACTGTTCTATTTTTAGGTGTGTTGCTGAAAGGCCGTTTGTAATTACCCGGTGTAATTAAACCAAAACATGTTTTGTTGAAATCGGAAATCAGCTGATGTAGAAGCCGAAATTGAATGGAAATAAGTTGTGTCTGCGGCACATTCGACCAAATTTCTGAGTCGGCATATGTGATGGAACAGAAACCAAGGTTAAATAAAAATATGGTCAACTGTCCTCGGCCTGATAATGGTCTAATCGCCGCAGTTATAGGACAAAAAAGGGGGAAAAACAACAAGTTTGTTACATCGGTAGTAAGGCGCGCACACATTTTATTTTGAAGCAGTACTTTTATCGCATCATTTTTTTTTATTTCATGAATGGAGAACAATTTGAGTTTATTTATAGTATCGTTTACAATGATGCCGCTTGTTAAAAATGTGCCTTCATCAGAGATCGTAGGTCAATATATTGTTTTTAAATGGTTTGCGACTGTTTTAACTGGGTCTTAATTAACTTAGATTCACATTTGGCATGATTTGAGGCTCTCTTGGGGGGAAGTACTTTAAAAATTTTTTTAAAATCAAAAATAACACGCATTTCGACCACTGAAATTTGTCGGGAAATTGGTAGATAGGCATTACCTTGTGTGTTGTGTTTCAGTGTTTGTTGACATGTTATGATTTTGTTGTTGATTTGAGGGGTTGTTTGTTTTGATTTGCCTTTTGAGGTTTGCTTTGTTTTGTTTTACGAGGGTACTTGTCTGTTTTAATTGTTTTCGTGTGTGTGTGTGGGTTTTTTTTTTTTTTTTTTTTTTTTTTTTTTTTTTTAATTTCGAAATTTTGAAAGAAAACTATGTGAGGGTTGTTACCGTAGACTTTATCGTAATGGTTGTAACTTGCCACATCTACTAAGGCCTAACGTAAAATCCCGGACTTGACCAGGTGAACTTGCATTGGAAATACACGCACACGGATGTTCACTGCTCGCTGCGCGTAATCAAATGGCGATTGGAATACTACATTACGCGCTCAGCTGATTGATCGGTAGTGGTGTGTAGTTCTCCATTACTCTGTTACGTTTGACGCGCGTGAGTCCTAGAAGTGTATTCGTAGAACGTCTTACCTCTTATATGGTGCACTTACCACTTATTATGCTTCCGGACACAATTGCTCAAGTTTCTCATTTTCCATTTAAAATCTGAAACGCAAGCCCCATGAAATCCAGAATCAGATCAAAACATGTAACAGATATGAATACATCTGTAGATTCTCCCGTTATTTCGTCTTCTAACTAAACACTATACGGGCTACCGCAAACCTCACCACCCCACCACACAACCTGAGATTTTGGTATCATTAGAAGCAGTGTTTTTCCTCATCTTATCTTCAACATATTTAATTGAAAGCAAAAAAATATAGTCAATCTGTACAGTAATCTAAGGGCTAATGCGCATTTTAAACGGTAAGTCCAATTGAAATAAAATTGGGAATTAAAGTATGTTTGGGAATGGTCTTTCATATTGAAACGCAGATAATTAGGCCTAGGTTGTAATGGTGGGAATAATGAATAGTAGCATAGTATATGAACTAAACGCTTCATCACATAAGCGTCGATTGCTTTCAGCAATAACATCGCGCTTTTAGTATTTTTTTTTTTTTTTTTTTTTAAATCATTAAATGAGCGAGCTCGTCACGGTGATCCCATAGCACAAACACGGTCTGCTACCGTGTAAACAACGCTGCACAACTAAAATCATGGTGCCAGATTAACACCATGACTTGTCCCATTGGCAAGCAGTTGTGGCGCACTTCGAATCGTAAGCACGTGTCAGACAACGGTGGTCAACCATATTAAAGTAGCAACACCCCAAATGAATCCAAATGGTAACGGCCACGCAAATCCACATTAGTTACTTGTATTCAAACAACAGGAATCAAAAGCAAACCTTACAGGGTCAGTACTGTTGGCAACTTTAACGGGTTTGGAATTAGAAATATTTTGGTAACATACTACAACATTACGTTGTTTGTTTATTTGTTGTTGGTTTTTTTCAAATTAAATTTTGTAAATGATAAACAGGACATACGGAGATTTTAGAGGATGCAAACTTATCTAATTTGCGCTTGATTGGTTTTAGAACACCAACTGAGATTTTAGAGGTTTAAACGGTGACACTCCAGGGGACCGAATTTTGGAAGACCGAACTATAATCTAGGGGATTATCTATTAAGGGGATTTGAGACACGAGCCCAATTGCTATGGACATGACAGTTGAATTGGGCGGAGGTATACATCTTTACGATGCTGCATAGCTCGGCGTTGTCACGCGTTGGTGTTAGGGTTCAGGGCCATAGGGGTGGTTTATTAATGTGATTAGTTAAATGAACGGGCAATATCGTGTTTGACCCCGTAGCATTCTAGCTCCTCTAAGTTACTGAAAAAAATATGACACTGAGTGTTGTAACAATAGTTTCATCTCATTTTTAGTGTGTGAGTAAAATGCGATCATCATGGAATAAAAAATTTACGGTGGATACAATAATCGCGTTTCGCCCCCGTTCACTTTACATCCAACTGTCCCTATCAAAGGAATAGCAACAGGGGAGGCGTGATAATTATGCTTGTTGGCACACGGAGACTTCACCCATGAACCAAAACCCTATTTCGCCATCCGTTTAACACAAAAACCCGGGAAATTCAAGATTTGATATTAATTTTGGCTTTCCTTTTCCAAGTTATACGCGTACGCACTATGTGCAGGGTAATGGAAAATAGCATGATTAGTCTGATGTTTGAATTAAAGTTAGTCCGTGAATGTCTCTATCTGGGCTTAAACGGAAAAATGCTGCCAAGCAAACATGTATTTACACGGAATAAACTCATCTATCCTCATTGCATTTATTTTAACAGTCCAGTCTCCGTGTAAAGTATAGACAACAGGTGATCAAACAAGATTAAACATATAGGCCATAGGCCTATAGGACCAAACTACCAACGATTCTAACTCGGAGTCTACTATGACTATCGGTCTATGATAGTCTTTGACGCTATTGATTGGTGAGTATAGCTTTTTCCATCACAACCTTTCTGTGACCTATGGTTATTAGCTCCCCTATTGCACACAGTCACCCGTTTGCCTTACTTATACCTTTTTGACCACATCACATTGGTCTGTGTCATGGCTGTAAGTATTAGAACGGTGTTGCCAAAACAGATTATTTTTTTCTTAGACCTACCTAGAGTGGCACAAACACAATCACTCTCTATCTAAGGAAATGTCTCTCCGTTCGAACGTTATCAGCAATAGTCATAGTATATGTGGAAGGAAGAGCTGATCACGCGGTGATCAAAGATTGGGATCAAGCATCCGATATTTTATCTCACGTTTTTGTCATTTGTCATCCTATTCTGTTATACGTTCAACAAACTACGGGGCGGGGATTTAAATCCGAAGATTGAGCCCAGGATCTTTGACACCCGTGATCCACTCCTTCTTCCTTCTTAACCTTCTTCCCCCAAAACTATAAAAAACCCCTCTTTTGCGATTAAAAAAATACCCCCCAAAAGAAATCCACTTTCTCGTCCTCGGGACAGGGATGCATTATAAAGAATGTGGTAGGTTGGTCACTTTATATCTAATCTGTTTACCCCCGTCAGTTCATTTTGTACAGTGAAGTCGCAGTGTGTAAAGTATAGCAACGGGTGGCCAAACAAGATTATATATTATATTAGTGACACTTGTTATAATCCTATTTGTTATAACGTTCAAACAAAACTACGGGGTGATGCAAGTCCGAAGCTTTATTAAGAATGTTGGTAGTTGGTCACGATATATAATATTGTTTCACCCCCCGTAGCGATTCATTTGTACAGTGAAGTCTTCGTGTAAAGTATTTAGCCAAACGGGATGCAAACAAGATTATATATATAGTGATCAACTACCAACATTCTTAATAATGCTTCCCCGTACGTAGAACGAGAAAAGGGGATTTCTTTATTTTGGGGGTATTTTTTAATACGCCAAAGAGGGGTTTAGTAGTTTGGGGGTAAGAAGGTAAGAAGGAAGGAAGGAGTGATTTCGGGTGATCAAAGATCTGGGCTCAAGGACTCCGATATTGTATAACCCGTTTTTGCAACCTGTTCTAATCCTATTCTGTATACGGTAGAAACAACAATACGGGGGAGTCAGCATCACGAAAGATTGAGCCCAGATCTTTGTCACCGTGTCAATCCTTCCTTCCTTCGTAAACTCTTACCCCAAAACTACTAAGATCCGAGGCTTGAGACCAGATCTTTGACGAACTATAGCAATCATTCTAAATCCCCTTTTTATCGAACGTATTAGCAGAATAGGATTAGAACATGTAACAAAAACGGGAGATAAAGATGAGAGGCTTGAGCCCAGATCGTGAGCACCCCGGATCTTTTCTTCCTTCTACCTACTCTAAATAATTTGTTTCGCCCCCCGTAGCTATCATTAAAGACAGTGAGTTCCGTGCCTACAGTTATAGCAAACAGGTGGCGAATTATATAGTGACGAAACTATCAAAGAGGTTCTATATAGTAGAGAGGACAAAACGTTAAGTAATCTTTAGAAATTCCCGTCTACGCATTGTTTCAAGGACACAAAGAAACATGAGTACCAACAATAGAAGCATGGGCTGCCTCCGCTTCTTCACATACTGTGGGTGCAGCTTTGCATATGCACTAAACGGTAGTGATACAAATTAATGTATGTGTTAAGAGGTGGCCAGGTGTAATTAATGAGTGTACATGGATCATTGTGCTCAGATACTTTTTTTCTAAATGCAATGCGCGCTTAGGGGAAAAGAGGTATTCATTGCGGCGGTTTTAGTGAAATCAAGACGACTGAGGTGGTCATTCATTCGTGTTGAGCCATGGGTAGGACAAAATTTAACCAACCAATAGCACAAACATCCAAACACTGATCTTTGGGATATTGTTTGTATCGAAATTGACATTATGTGTGTATACAAGCACCCAACCCAACTGATAATTTATTCCGTGCAATATTCAAAATGTCAGCGCCCAGCACGGAACGACTGGTTTTGAATGGTTTAACCCCCTGCGAAAACCTATGCCTCATCCTAAATTTCAACTTTTGTCGAACATATAACAGAATAGGATTAGAACATGTAGCAAAAACGGGGATAAAAGATCGGAGGCTTGAGCCCATATCTTTGATCACTGCAAATCACCATTTCTTCCTTCTTAACCTAGTTCGTCACTATAAAAAATAATTCTGGTTTCACCCCTAGCTATTCATTTGTACAGCCTGAAGTCTCCATGGGTAACGTATTATAGCAACGGTGGCCAAACAAGATTACTATAATATATGTGACACACTTATATCCTATTTGTTATAGTTCAACAAAATACGGGGGATTCAAGCTCGAAGCTGAGACCAGATCTTTATCACCTGTGATCACTCCTTCCTTCCTTCTTAACCTTCTTACCCCCAAAAAAATATAAACCCTCTTTGACTTGACTGTGTACTCTTGCAAAACTTCCTTCGAAGCCAAAACGCAGAGGGGGTGGGGGCGCTGAAAAGCTTTCTTAGTTGCGATTTGTTGTTCTCATGTCGTTGGTACTTCTTCTTTAATAACTTTTCGGTGGTAGGGATGATTGATAAGCGAGTCTGGTAGTCTATTCCATTCGTCTATGTATTGAAAAAGGAGGTGTTGTAACAGTCATTCTGCACTGGTCTAAGGTAAGATTTAATTAGTGGTATGACAAGTAGGACGGATGGCTGGTGAGAAACTTTAGAAGGAATGGAACCTGGTCGTCTGATTATTTTATAGAGAAGGTCAGTCTAGCAGTTGTCTACGAAGTTCTAACTTATCCCAGTTCAGTTCAGCCAGCATTTTAGTCACGCTAGCTTCTCTCGTAGTTCTACAAGAAATCTGGCCGCCAGATGCTGAACCAATTTCCAATTTCGTTTGACGCGTTCAGTGTTCGTGGACATGTCCAACATTGTACTTGAGTATTCTAAATGAGGCCGGACCAAGGGTTCTTTAAAAGCCGTTGCCTTAAGCTCAGTTTGTCCATGGGGGTAGGTTCCGCATACAAGGTTAAATACTCTTTTGGCTTTGAGACACAGTGATTTATGTGGTCATCCATTTAAGGACTATTGTTAATGTGTACCCCTAAGTATGAATGTGATGCAGTTTATTGTAAAACGGTTTTTTCAACAGACTAATTTATAATGATGTGTAGTTGCGGACCTGGCATGAGTGAATTTGAGGACATAGCACTTTTGGATGTTGAATTTCATTTGCCAAATGCCTGCCAGGTTGTAAATATCAAGGGCGGGCCTGTAAACAAGAAACATCGAGTTGTCGTGGATGGGGCCGACACATAACACAATCCATCGGCAAAAAACAACGAACCTCTGCTTGAGATGACCACTTAGGAGGTCGTCATGTGTTCATAAAATAGTTAAATATATTTTTCATTTTCATCTCCACATTCACTGATAAAAAAAACCCACAAAATGTTCAAAAAATTGTATTCTGGTGAAATACAGTGCATTTGAATTGAAAGATAAAGAAACATTTTCCTGAAACACAGTACAATAATATTTCAAAAGAAGAATCCACAGCACTTTCATCAACACATTGAACATAATCAAAAACAGGACATCAGTATTATATTCATTGTTGTGTTTCATTCAGGTTACAAATGAAACCCACTTTATTAGGCTATCACGTTTCATACAATTCCAATAAAGAAGCTTTGTAGATAAGATTCAGGATCTCAAATTTAATGATAACAATTTTTTTCATATGAATTCTTAAACTTGTCTGAGGAAAGATCTGTAACTGGACCAATGGCATGAAAAATATGCAGAAAAATAAAATAAGACCTTACTGAACAAACCATTTCCATAAATTGAAAACATATTTGGACGCTTTAATTTATGTAAAAAACAGTAAAAAACAGTAGACGAGTTTGTGGCAATACGGCAATTTCCATGGAAAATCAAGGTGTTGGACATCCCTGCCAGAATTATAGTGTATCGAGCATGCTGTGTGACACAATTCAAAAGTATCAGTCCAGGATCATGACACACCACAAAAGCCATACCAATGATTGTGGATACGAGAAAACAAACAAAGTACAGGAGTCAAAGCATTGTAGTGCAGGCTTTGATGAAGACACTGATCTGTCATATAAAAGGTGGATTAGCACATACACGATACAATGGTGTGTGAGCTTGCTGTGACTGCATGCTTTTCAGGTTGATAAAATGATGGCAGTAATGTAAGATCTTGGGTTTGGGTTGAGAGAGAAGGAGGCTTACAGGAATTACATGGTTCTGTTTTATCGTTGGGAAATAAAACTAATCGATAAAACAAACATATATTGTATGAATTGGAAGTTTTTCACTATTGTGTGATATGTCCCCTTGTTTTAATCCACAATTCCTTATTACTGAAGGATGATTATGCTAATTGAAATTGGAAGCAGAGGCATCTGAAATTCCTAAGTTTTTTCATTTTCATGGCGATTTATTCAAATCTAAGTGACCGATGATGAGTTTTGGAAACCCGTATAAATCCTTGGCCCCGGAAGGCCATGCAATAGGAATAAACACCTTTGGTATGCTTGTGTTCAGAGAGTGAAGAGGCTGTGTGGAATTACAAGTTCGGGAAGGTCTAGTGCACTATTAAATCGCTACAACGAATACAAGCTGTGTTGTTTGGGCTCCCAGGGCCGGGGGGGGGCTCCTATATGATGGATATACTCAACGGCCAGTCGTATGAACTTCTTTCAGTTTGCCAAACTGTACATCCAAAAACAATATTTTATTGATCTGTATCAACTTCAACCTCCTTTTTTTTTGATGCACCTTTTTTGTTTGTAATCATAGATTCCACTCAAGGGGACCAAAAACCCCTATTTCATCTCACGGCTTAACATCATGTGACCCATCACATTCAGGTAGGCTATATTAATAGAGTTAATATCTACGATGAATGAAAGCAGGTGTTCTCAATGCTCATAACTATGATGATTGCAGGTGGTTTATCAATGCTCAGATCTTCTATGTGTGGGTATACTTCATAGAAGGGTGAGATAGGTATGTGTGCACGCAGATCAGCCACGCGCTGGTTTGAATATGTACAAGATGGCGCAAAAAATTTGCATTAAAAAACATGGGTTTTTTTTTTTTTTTTTTTTTTTTTAAAACTTTTGGTTTAAATATCTAAAAATTAGCAGGAAATTTTGGGCAAAAGGAAGATTGCCTACAGGTACTTAGCATATACGAAAGACCAATGATAAAGGGTGATTTTTTTTTTGTCTCCTCTGTGCAGGGTGATTTTTGTTTTTTTTTACAATGATAAATGGTGAATTTGTGTTTTTCTTTGTCTCCTCTATGAGTGATTTTTTGTTCTTTCACACGTCTAAGGGGGTGAATTTTTTTTTTCACACTCTAAGGGTGAATTTTTTGTTTCTTTCACACTCTTTAAGGGTGGGAATTTTTTTCTCAAAACTTTCTTAACCCCCTCCCCCCCCCCCCCGGCTATCTAATGGTTGCGTCCTTAACACCATAGAATCTATATTACATGTTTACTGGAATTTATACTAGAGTGCTCGTTTTACGAGGGATGATGCCAAATAAATATAAATCCGAACCTCCCCCCACCCCCCCGTATTTTACCCATCACACCGGCAAAAGGAAAATAATGTGTTTGTTATGCCCTGATATAGTTTGGATAACAGAAAAAAAAAAGGAAATTTAAACATGTTAAATGTAAACCGAAAAGGGAAAGAAACGAAAACTAAAAATATTTCAACCTGAAAGTAAGTAAATACCTCAAAATGGCCACGCCTAAATCATTGCATGTCCCTCTTTTTATTGAAACTCCAGCGCGAGTCATTGATGACTAGCTCCCTGCTGGCGTACACACCGCGGTGGACTCAGACAAGATGCGGTAATAAAGAATTTAAAGACGAACAATGATGAACTGTCATACGGAAGAAAAAGTGCGATTAATCTAAAATCCTTATGAATGGAATTCGGCAAGGAGGATAATTAGTTCGGTCTTCGAAGATTTCGGTCTTGTGAGGGAATGCCGTTTAAACAAGTAAAAACCACAACTAAGTTTTGATTTGAACGTACCTGCTATCGCAATTTGGCCATGCAGAGAAGGATGTTTGGATTTTCTGTGTGCCATGAACAAAAATACTGAAACCTAACAATAAGTGGTCAAGGTCTTGCGCAACGCACATTTGTGGTCAAGGGGGGTGGGGGTCATATGGAACCCTAAATAAAAAGACGCATTTCCCAGATGAATATTTCAAAAAAATCATCGGTGTGCAAGGACTACTCGAAAACTTAAATCAAACCGGCCCCAAAATTGAACAATATTATCACCCTTAAATTAGGGGTAAACATTGCTTTTAATGAGTGCCCAAATTTTTCACCAAAAAAGAGGGCCATTTGTTTTGGGATTTTTCCAACATATTACACTTAAAAAATTGTAATAGTAGTTGTTTTAAAGTTAAGAATGGATTCAAATAACTATGTTTAGCCAAAACAGGGGTGTCAGATTAAATTTCTATTTTTTCGAAGCCGTTTTTTCGCAGCATATATTACCATTCATTTGTACAGGAAAAAGATTAGGATCAAATGCCATAATAGATTATAATTGGTTAATTCAAACATTAATAAATTTAAACTAGTATTGTTGTTAAGTAACATAAGTCCACATACATGAGTAGCACCAAAGGCAAAGGTCACCTTTATGTGGAAAAAGAATTTTTTGTCATGGGTATGCCTATTGGTGGTCAAGGGGGTTCCATATGGACCCTAATACGATATCTCCACAACGCGCGACGCGATTGTCGCACACATCTCAAAAAGATGAGGGAAACAATTAGCAGAAACAACGGCATCAACATCTTTGCGTTTTTCGGTAACGCCGGAAAAATGATTTACGGTCCATATGGACCCCCCCCCCCCCCGACCACTTAAGGGTTAAAACGAACACTTGCGGCTTTATCCATCAGGTGTAATTTACATAGGTAAGTAGTGTAAACATATTAAACAAAACTCGGTTTTAAAAATATGGAAATGTGTTCTCTTTAAATGAATTCTTAAAAAATGTAGACAAATTGACTGTGGACAGTTTAGACTAAGAGTTACAAAGTTTACAATTTTGCATGTGTAAACTTGACTCTTATTACAATGTTGCTCATAAAGTTGAGAATATTTTTTAAGACCCAATCTTAAAACCTATTTCTATTAGAAACGCCTCAGTGATCATATTAGAGTCGGTGAATGATTACATAATGACTTCACCACCCAGGTGAAGTGAATCCATGCATAAGTTTGAATTACGTAACAATGCCTTTTGTTGGGAGGCCTATAAATGTCAGACGTCTGTTGGTTGTTCCTTTACCATGCTCCAAGCCGTTGTGCAAGAGCCCATTTTTCAGAGTTGCGTGTGTAACATTTACAACAAAAACGACAACATAGGTTACCCCGAGAGGTGGGTTCATTGAGGTCACGAAAATATTCAGGGACGAACCACATTGACTACAGGACGAGATGATCGCCGATGATGCTTAATGTGCCTCTAGGACGGAGAAATGCCAACGAGTCGTATTCGTAGTTTGTGGAGAAGAAACTATGGAATCAACGTTTCCCTCCAAACTGTAGATCGAAGATTGCTTCAAATGTTTACCGAGCGAGAAGAATGACCAAATGTCCATGCCCAACGTTCATCACAGAGTTGATGACTTCAATGGCTAGGGAGCACAGAAGGATTACCGCTCAGACACTGGCGAAATGTTGTGTTTATTGGCGAGAGCCGCTACATCCTTGAAAATCAAGATGGAAGACAAAGGCGTTAATCGAATTAGTGGTGAGAACTCGAGATGAATGTATTCAGGAATCGACTCAAGGCCGGTGATGGGAGCAGGTATTCATTATGAAGGGAAAAACATCAATGGTGGTACCGGATGAAAACATGAATGCCGTCGCCTGTACCATGATATTCTGGAAAAAACTATGGTCGTCCAATGCAGAAGGATTTATGGATACCAATTTTCCGCCTGCAAGACGACAATATTACGCCGCACAAACAGGGGCCGCTGTAGTGAGACATTTCTTGAGACAGAGGGAGTGGAGCAGATTACCATGGCTGATACTTCCCTGATTTGAACCCTGTCGAGCATGCTGGGATGCCAAAGGCCGAGCCATCAATTACAGGGACAACTTTCCTCAAACCGTAGCTCAGCCTCGACGATGAGTGAGACGCTCTTCCCATTTACATCATTAACAACCTTGTGGACGGGCGACAGTATGCCGCGACGTCCTGACTCACTGATTCGTTCCAGTGTGGCCATGACCCCACATGACATTTAAACAGTTACTAGTTGAAAATTTCAATGCATGAAATCACCCAAAAATGGTTATGTGTAAAATGAGGATGTGAAAAGCCTGAAATCTGCTGTTCAAATACCCCCCCTTCCTTCAGGCTAAGAACACATTTGTAAAGGGTTACTTGTGGACTAAGTTTCATGGTGATATATTCGCAAGAGACTGACAATGGAAGTAGTGTGGCGCCGATATACACCCTAGATATAATAACTCACACTGTAAGAATCATTCCAAAACCCCCAAGTGGTAAAAATATTTTCTTCCAACTATTGACAACAGGTACCTTCGATCATGAAAATAGCTTTTTCGAACAATGGATTCACCGGGGTCCAAACTTGACCCCATGTGAATTGAGAATGACCGACTAATCAAAATGGTTGGTTTGGGAAAGCTAATCAATACATGCGCAGACGCCCTCCATCACCTCTCTCTTGAAGAAAGGAAAGCACACTTTGCAGGCGAACTGCAAAATACATTGCGGTTCTTTGCATGGAGGAGGAAGGGGTTACATTTAGCCGTTATAGTCAGAAAAAAGTGTTCCCAAAGGACTATTTTCTAGGATTAGGTTATTTCAGTGATTGTTGAAGCCCAACAAGAAGTCAGGTCACATTGGTGGAATAACACTACCAAATGCCACAACCCATTTCATCTAGCATGTCATAGCAATATCTAAGGATGCTGTTAGGGCGCCACCCCCCGCCGCATCAGTGTTAGCCCGACACGCCTTTTTTCCACGCCAGATCAGATTATTTCAACCCTTTTCGAGCAACAAACAGCTATAGATACTGCAAAAACAAAAATTACGCAAATTCATACCGTTGCGCATGGTTATTGGAAAGGCATAACTTTAGGAAGAGGAAACGAAAAGCAAAGAAAAGCAAGAAAACTTTCAATCAAAAAGTTGCAACATTTAAAAAGCAACAAATGCGGGGAAAAAAAAATATGAATCCTCGAAAATTCCACGCGATCCCTACAAGCTGACTGCTGACAGTCGTACAAGATAGCTTGCGATTGTAACTCATACGGGAAAATATATCCAGCAAATTCTCAGATTCCATCATCTTAAAAATGAAGGGGGAAATAAAGAAAAAGAAATAATACTAATAGCACATTTTTTTTAATTTTTTAGTTTTTTTCCTTTTCATTGAAAATATGAATGTTACAATTTGGAATCGACTTTGATCACAGTTCTTGATCACGATTTCAGAAATTTTGATATCTACTGACACTCATATATGCCTTCGACAGCCTGATCGAGGCTTCGCTCAAATGGGGTAAATCTCCTCTCCTATTATTACTACCTGTATCCCAGGAGCTCATAGGGTATGTCTAGTCTTCCAGTCCTCCAAATTTTTCCCCCAACCTACCGTGATCTTCCCAAAAGAAAGTTGTTGCACATATCCAAACAAAAACAAAGAAAAGATCTGCCACCGTTTTTGTTTTCTTATCCATGCATTTATTACATTTTTATTTATTTTAATAAGTACTTCCAAATCTTTCCCCAGAGGCGTATTGCTTCCCTCAATCACAACAACGAAGGGTGTAGGATATATACCACCTGCTACACCACAAAATTGATCGTGTTGTATTGCGGGATACTTTAGTAGTAGGAAAATAACATATAATATTTTATAACTTCGTATCTTTCTTAGCATTTTGAAGTATGGCAGACACTTACATCCTACTGCCCAATCTTTGTATTTTGCGGGTTGTCCCCATTAAACGATGTTCCGCTCCTTATTGTCTACCCAAATGAACTAACGCCCTCTCCTATTGTAAAAAGACTAATTTAGAGTTTCCCATCATATACCGTACCACCAATATTCGCACAACATACCACATTTTTACACATCTATTTGTCACACATAAATTTGAATCATTTTGTGACATTTGACCTGAAGGTTCTAAATGTTTTCTTCAAATTGCAAAACCCCATTCAGACCTAAACATTTAAGATAAAAGACCTTTCCGTGGTCCGAATGCGCATATAGGGCGGCCACCGTCCCTCTGTTTCTATAACCCTGGGCCACGCGTCTGTCAATGTAGTGAAAACTACAGTATTCGATCTTCTCTGGCCACTGCCTATGCCCTTTTTAAAAACAACACGCCTGACAACAAAGCGATAGGTACTCTGGCCCGGTCGGGTTTCGAACCCACAACTCGCGACTGTGAAGGCAGACGATCTAACCACTAGGCCATTATGCAAAGCACCTATAACGTTACCTATAGCAATCACGGTTATTTTTTTTCGTGAAAAAAAATCTTCAAGTTATGTTAATTACCTACGCGTTTTGAGCTCTTTCTTCCGGTTACTTTTGCTTTCGGATTGATTTCCGTCTGATTCCTCTAAAATTACTCTACGCTTCTTGAGTAGAACAAGTGGTTGAACTGAATGCCTACAGATATATACCACTGCTCTGACCATTAGTCAGTTGGTAGAGCATGGACGAATAAACCGAATGTCTGTTTCAAATCATGGATGGTCCCCAGTAAATTTTATGACTGTCATTTATGTTTGCTGTTGTGGGTAGAAGGCTATTCAACAAATTCTTCATGTTACCGTTTGGGCTTTCTTGTCTACAGTGGTTGTTGGAAATTGGGCTCTGCAATATATAGATCACAGCGTATTGTTTCTTTTGGCTATAGGACCCCTTACTTTACGTCACCTGTGGTGACTAAACATTTATCATCATATAAACCCTGGACCTTTACTAGGGTGTATGCTTCAAACAGGGTCTGTGGCATCATTTCAGTTGAGTGACATCTCATATGTTTAAAGGGAATCTGTAAGGCAATTAATTTTAAGCACTTTTTTATTTGTTTTGAAGGAAAAGTTGTTAAACATAGCATACGCCCGACACTATATAAAAATTACGGTGTACTTATATAAAACACTGTAACTAGGTAAACAATTGGAAAATAGCAAAACACTGACAATTTTTAATGTCCAATTTCCAGGCCTATTATGACTAAATTTAAAAGTGGAGCTCTTATTTCAACATATTATACACTATTATGAATTTGCAATTACACGATATACTACTAACATTTTAAAGAAAAAATACTGTAACTTTTACAGGAACCTTCTGCAGCAATTCTGCCAACAAATACAACTTTTCAGGTTTCGTCAAATTAATTGTATATTTGAACAGCTTGATGTAATACTATTTCATAATGGTGATTTGGCAAGTATATGCACCCTACAAAAAATCGTTGACAGTGTTTTTTTTTTTTATTCCCACACATTCACAATACTGTAATAATAACTCGCCAAATAAGTATGGTTTTTGAATTAAATACTATACATCCTATGTTTTGGGGGATTGAACTTCATTTTACAGTAATGTGTTGGCAGAATTGCAGACAGTTAAAGATTGTAAAATTGACAATATTCTTGTACATTGTAAATTATCTTGGCTATAGATATAATGTTAAATATCGGGTTATATTATAAGTAGATTTAATGTTAAAATATTCGGTCTATACTCGCGGGTATACTAATCTTTCCATCCCGAACCAAGAACAAATTTTAAAAGAAGTACCTTAAAAGAATGCAATTGACGGACTTCCAACTCCAGATATTTATTTTTTTTATAGTTAACTAGATATAAAATGTAACATATAAAAAATTAATTTTTTATAAATGTTTTTCTTCTTCTGTTTTTCACTTCCTTTAAATATTGTAAATATATCACTTAAGTCAATCAATATCTGTAATTGGTAGAATGTGTTTGAAACCACTTTCATAATGCATTGCAGTGCCTATACAACTGTAACTAAACGCGTTTCAGACTCAGAGTATAAAAAGTGTCCAAAAAAAAAGTTTAAGAATCACAAGACACTTTACATGATCCTTATAAAAAAAATACCTGGGCTTTGTGGACTAAAATGAGTGCAAAAGTGGAAGGTTATTCTATCACATATAATTTTTGTGGGATCACATGACCTTTTAATGGAAATTTCCCAAAAAACTGGTGTATGGGGATGGCTCATACCCCTCTGGTACTCGGGTGACCGAGACATGACAAATTATCTCAATCGGGAATCCGAACCCCATGCCTTCCACTTTCAGGACTCTACCCATTTCACTCTAAGCTATCCCAGAAAAGGATGCATGATACTTTACTAAGCTATCGTCTATAGAAAATGAACCTGACTTATAAACAAAAAACAGGAATGGTCCAATACCCGCCATAGCGCCCTTGGAGCAATCATTGAATGAAAAATGAAAAAAAAAAAAAAATTTCAGTTTACTGCATATAGTTATGGAACCAATCTTAATCTAAAAAACGATCATTTATATGGGGACCGTATTAATTTAATTATCTTCAAAGCTTAAATACGTTAATATGTAATTTTGAATGATGTTTGAGTCCTCAATTTCGCATTGGAAAAATATTATTTCATAAGTTATAAATTTACCGTCCTTCATCTCTTCAGCCAGTTTTTTTGTTAGATGTTATGTAACATTTATATCCTAACTTTCATGAATTACCTACTGTGCCCCAGAATGATCAGTACCAATAATAGCGAAAATGTTTTTTACCATAGAAATCAAGACATTAGGTATTTGTTTAAAGTACTCGCCTGTTCCGTACTGTAACTTTCATAATAATTTTGAAAACATGAAAATTGGGACTAATCAAAGTGAAAATACACTCATGTTTTAAGATGGTGATTCATCCTTTGGGCAAAGTGAAAAAACATGTGCATGTTTGCTACCCGCCTTTTTGTAACATGCTTTATTTCCCTTTTGGAATTCGTGATTAGACCCATACTAGTATTTTGGTGGTACACACCATAGCTATGGTCCTCTCCTTTCCTTCGATATCAAAATAAGTACCAGTATGCCCAGTGTCAGAATGATGTCATAAGCCTGTTTGGCAGCAAACAAACAAAAACAAATTTTTTTTTATGGGTTTAGGGTGTCACACAAGCATTATTTTATGTACCTTTTTATACTTTTTGCAAAGTAGGCATTAAACCCTCTGCGCATATAAACAAGCGTCTTTTGCAATATTGGCGCCTCCAAAACCGCATAAAAGTATGATATCCTAATATTTTTTGGGAAAAAGTTATTGTTTGCCCAATTGAGCACTATGTGTTACGAAAATGACAATTTTGCTGCTTATCGGCCTACGATTACGTCAATTGTGATGCCATTATAAGGTATGTTGGTTACTATTTGGTATTTAATACATGTAGAAAAGATAATAACCATAGCTATCTATTGATACAAAATCTAGGTATCAGTGCTTAATAACAAATTTCCAGAAGAAAGGTTAATGTGTGCACCCACATGCATTTATGATTCAGAATTGTGTATGGAAGGTTTCAGGACGGACAACTTAAGTGATTGTTGTTGATTTTTATGGTGAGCAAAAATAAAATTTTAGGTATCGATTGATACTAATCTGGGACCGCCTGTATATACAATGTACACACATACCCATATTATGCGCGCACCTATTGAGAGGACGAAGAACAGTTTATTAAAGGGTGAATCGAGAGATTTCAAGTCTCACATTTTCTGTGATATGTAGTGAGTTCATATAGATCAATAGATTCCATACTTTTTATTTGATTAACAAACTAACTCAAATGAAAGTAAAGGTGAAAGGTGATTTGGGTTATGCTTAATTTCAAAAGAAAACAGACTAAGCTGAAGGTCCTTGGCCTCCTATAGGAAATTAGAAATTTCACAATTTTTTGTTACCCAAAGAACCAGTTCTCCGCTTAATCCTTACAGATGAGGAGAATAATAATAATACGCCGGCTTTTATATAGCGCTATTTCATAAGATCACAGCGCTGTTGACTTTATTATTACGCCTCCATCAGGAACATCGTCACACAATCATTTCGCTCACCTAAGATATTGTGATTAGAAAGCTTTCCATCAGAAACAAAAATCAGAATGTTCAATTTTTAGGAAACCCTGTATTTGAAATCTCTTGTTGAACCTTTAAATTTCAACCCTATTCCCTTCAATGTCTAAGGAGAATTAAAAAATGTTGAATAACCCATTCTTTAAAACTACTTGTTCTAGCATCTAATCCGAAAGCGCAAATAGGAAATGGTGTACAAATGGGAAATCGGAACCCTGTACCCCAAAATGACACTTCTTCTGCCCTGGGTTGTAATAAAACTTCATAAGTTGTCGTATGCGATATCCCGATGAGGGCACTCGTCACCCATTTAAATAATTTATATTATGGTATGTTGTGACCCTACGTAAGAAAACCCATAAGTACAAATTGTACGTATTGGCTCAATGGCTCTTTTTTGGCAAAATTTTTATATTCTCAGCCCAATACGTACGAAAAATATTTCGTCTTACAAATGAGGCGCATCACAAGATCTTGAAATAAAGTTCTCATTCCCTCTGCAAACTCTCCTCTATTGGATTCAGCTTAAAACCACAAACCATTTCGGCCCAATACACCCTTGTCCCTCTACTTCAACTAGTCATAAAACTTGCTCTTTGGACCCCTGATTTAACCGGAGTAGTATCGATTTTGAATTCAGTGAAAAAGACCGTATGTTTATCATTGTCGTCCTGAAATTTGAGTCCTCAAGTTCATGTCATTTCCAAGATATAAACAAAAAAACGCCGTTTTAATGGTTAACCACAATAATATTAGCACAGTGCACAGTATTGAAGAGAGCTTTGCAATATGCATTGTGCTTCTACATCAAAAACCGCAAGTTTGTTCCCACGGTACTTGATGGGGAGTACGTTTTAATGTTCAGGCTCTCATATCA